>CM040406.1:129000490-129185558 GCA_022702515.1 Ilyophis sp. 1 JC-2022
ATTATGAGAAAAAAAATCCCTCATTAAGAAATAATAATTTTTAACAAAACCATGTGTGCCACAATTATTGGCACCCCTGCATTTAAATATAGAATAAAGTAATCATTTTTAATATTTGGTCGCATATCCTTTCCATGCCATGACTTCCTGATGTCTGTGACATCAAAAGACTCTTGATATCTTATTTTCTGGTACTTTTACAAGCGATACTATAATGTCTCTGCATTTGAATGGATCTCTGGGAATTAGTGGGTGGGACTATATATTTAGCTGTAAATTATACTAGAACAGTATGGAACACATGGTTGGCTAAATGGCTCTAAGTCATCAAGGGTTTGACGTATCAAACAAGCGAGAAACCCTTAAAGTGATCCATCCATATTATCTGGCAGCAGAGTGATGGTTTGAGGCTTGTTTGATACCTCAGACCCTTGCTGACTTACAGCCATTTTACCAACCATTTTTTCCATTCTGGTCCAGCATAAATTACAGCTAAAACTAGGCCCCCCCCCCCCCCCCCCCAATTCCCATAGAGATCCATTAAAATGCAGAGACGTTATAGTATCGTATAGTACCCCCCTGAGAATACAGAGGAATCTGAGACCATTCCTCTTTACAGAATTGTCAGGGGGGGTCGGATAGGAGGATCAGACGCGACTGAAAAGGATACGAACGTGGAAAAACACTAGATAAGGAAAATAAAGAAATAACAGGAAATAAAACTCCCGTAGAAAACGAATGAAATGAAAAGTCTTTATAAAAGAGGACGAGACTCGTAAACTCAAGCTGAGAAATAAAGGGAAAGGATAATAATCCTGTCGTAGACTCAAAACAAAAACGACCCAATGGCTCTGGGCGAAATTAGTAAAAATACCGCAGAACTGAGAACAAAGAGAGAATCCCGGTATCAGCCAAAAATAATAACAACCTCAAACGAGGGTGATGCTCGTAGATATGACCAGAAAAACAGGCAGCTTGCCTGAAGCTCTAAACCAGGGGTCCTCAATCTTATCCAGAAAGGGCCGGTGTGGGTGCAGGTTTTTGTTCCAACCAAGCAGTTACACACCTGATTCTACTAATCAACCACAAGAGACTTTGCTAAAGACCTTGATGAGTAGCAATCAGGTTGTGTTTTACTGCTTGTTGTAACAAAAGCCTGCCCCCACACCGGCCCTCCTGGACCCTGCTCTAAACGGTCAGAGAGCTTTTACAAAACAAAGGAAAGAACAAAGGTAATCCTCCACGAGGAATGAAGAGATAAGGGCGAACTTAGAAACAGAGTAAACTAAAATGAAAGGAAAATAATCCTAACTCTAAGTCTAAGCGGAGCTTACTGTTTTGCTTATTTGTATCAACAAGAAGTGCAGTCTCCGAGTTACCAATTACCGGCTTTGAGATGGGGCAAAATAACATGGAAAGCGGAAACAGCGTACCTCGGCCATAATGTGTCAAACAGTATACACCGGAATCGGGGAGGTGGCGGTGGTTTGTTCGCAGGAGCCAAGGGGCTCACGAGTACCGGTTTCAACCGGGAAACGTGGAACATCGGGTGAATATGCATCGGGTGAGTGCGGAAGTTCTAATCATACCGTGATCGGGTTTATTCTACGTGTGATCTTAAAATGTCCCACGAAGCGTGACGCGAGTTTGCGAGACTCGACCCGTAACGGAAGATCCCGTATGAACAGCTAAACCTTTTTAATAACCCGATAGGAGGGAGCCAGACGACGATGTTTGTCAGCCGAAGCTTTCTGTCTTGGCGTGGCACGCAAAAGCGACGCACAAACGCGCTTTCAAACTCTTCGGCACCTCCGATCTAAAGAACCTGCAGATGGAACCTCCACATCTCTCTCTAGCTTGGAGAACAAAGGAGGTTGGTACCCCAACTGAGCTTCAAAGGAAGAAAGACCTGAGAAGCATTGCGCAGGGTGTTGTGCGCATACTCCTCCCAGGCGAGATGGCAACTCCAAGAGGTAGGCTTGGAGGTGGCCAGGCATCAGAGAGTGTTCTCCAATGTCTGGTTGGTCCACTCCGTTTGACCGTTAGTTTCTGGATGAAACCCCGAAGATAAACTAATGGTTGACCCTAGCTGAGCGCAAAAAGAACGCCAAAACATCTTGGGGTAATCCATGCACCCTAAAGACGTTGTCCACCACTAACTGAGCGGTTTTGGGAGCTGAGGGCAGTTTGGGAAGAGCGATGAAATGTGCCACTTTGGCAAACCGGTCAACAATAACAAGAATGACCGTGTTGCCCTGTGACAAAGGCAAACCGGTGACAAAATTTTAGGGCGACATAGCTCCAAGGACAACTGGGGATGGGCAAAGGGCGTAAAAGACCTGAGCGTGGGAGTCTAGAACCCTTGTTGCGAGCGCAGACCGAACATGCCGACAAACTGCCGCACATTTTTCTCCATAATGGGCCACCAAAAATGCAGAGATAGGAAGTTTTTAGTTCGGTGGACACCAGGATGTGCCGCCATCTGGGAGGAATGACCCCATAGGAGCACCCGAGACCTACGCCGCGGAGGAACAAAAAGACAATGGGGAGGACCCCCACCTGGACCCGGATCTGAACGCAAAGCAAAGCCCTCTGTACAGCCACCTCGATTTCCCACATAACAGGAGTTAAGATCTGAGTGGCTGTCACAATGGGTTCTGGAACCGGATCCCTATCGGCGCGTTCTTAGATGCAGGACAGTGCGTTGGGTTTCACATTTTTAGACTCGGGTCGATAAGTGAATATAAAATGAAAACGCGTAAAAAACAATGTCCAACGAGCCTGCCTGGAGTTAGGCATCTTAGCTTGCTGGACATTTTTATGATCAGTCCATACAGTAAATTCATGCTCAGCACCCTCAAACCAGTGACGCCACTCCTCTAATGCCAGCTTAACCACCAGCAGCTCCCGGTCCCCAACGTCATAATTTTTGTTAGCCGGTGTTAAGGCACGGGAGAAAATGCACAAGGGTGCATCATGTGATCCTGCAGCGAATGCTGCGACAAAATAGCCCCCACTCTCAACTCTGAGGCATCCACCTCTACCACAAAGTGGAGGGAGGGATTGGGAGTGACCAGAATGGGCTCGGAACAAAACCTTTTCTTTAGCTCTGTAAAGGCCGTGATGTTTCCTAGGGTTCAGCCCTAGGGTTCCTGTCAAAATGTGATGTTTTTTTTGTAAGAGCCGTGATAGGGGCAGCTACTGCGCTAAAATTGGGGATAAATCGTCGGTAAAAATTGACAAAGCTAAGGAAACACTGTAAAAAATTAGCCTACTCTGCTTTCTGTAAAATGGATAGTCAATCCGTGACACAGAATCTCTCCAGATCATGCAGAGTCCTAGGTTCTCTCTTGTGCATTCTCCTCTTCAGCTCAGCCCACAGGTTTTCAATGGGGTTTAGGTCAGAGGACTGAGATGGCAATGGCAGCAGCTTGATTTTGTGTTCAGTCAACCATTTTTGGGTTGATTTGGACGTATGTTTTGGATCATTGTCCTACTGGAAGATCCAATGACAACCCAGTTTTAGTTTCCTGGCAGAGGCAGCCAGATTCAGATGAAAAATATCCTGGTATTTCATGGAGTTCATGATGCCACGTACCCTAACAAGGTTCCCATAGTCTTTGGAGGAAAAACAGACCCACAACATCACGGAACCTCCACCATACTTAACAGTGGGGATCAGGTTATTTTCTGTCATGGTTCATGGGTTATTGTTTTCTTTTTCGGCTGCGGTTCTCGTCTTTTATCTCCCATTGAGAATCCATCAGATTTTTTTCTCGTTCCGTCCCGGGGTTTTGCTTCGCCTCGCTCATTATTTAGATCATCTGTGCTGCTACCTGCAGGGTATTTAAGTTTCTCACTTCCGCTTTTCCGGTGCTTTTTTGTCATTCATTTGTACATTGAGCCAGGTATAGCCAGGTTTAAGCGACCTCGTGATATTAACTTGTTTATGTTCACGAGGGACTTGCTTTTAGCTTCTTCAGGTATAGGATTGTGTTTCCTCCTGTTAGCATTCTGCGCTATTTATTTTCGTGCTGTTTTCTACGAGACAGTGTTTTCTTTTGGTGGTTTTGTTTTGTTTCACTTTCTATTGGACGTTGTAGAGTTATGTTCCAATGGTGTTTTCTTTGCTTTTCTAATCTCCTGTTTGGGCTCTAGTATTGAGTTTGGGAGACTCATTCTATTCGAGTTCACCCTATTTTCCTGGGTAGATTTAATTTAGCTGTTTAGCTGTCAGGAATTAGTTCCTGTTTTTCTTCTTCTTCCTTTCGTGTTATATCTCCCTCACCTCTACGTTTGATTCTCCGCTACTAAATCCATCACAGTACAAAGATGCCATCTTATGGATGTTTCAGCAAAGGATGTGGGAGTTAAAAGATTTTAACTGCTGAGTGCTCTGCTTGGTCCTCTCATGAGGAGGGCATTATTGCCCTTCAGACCAGACAGCATGCGTTGTGCACTCAACAGGATTTGCTGTGTGAACAGCTGCATGTGCAGGGTGAATTCATTAAAGAGCTCACACAGAGTCCCTGTCTCTCACAGTCACTCCTCCTGTTCTTCCAGTTCCTTAAGCACATATTAACCCTCCCCAGTTACCCATTCCATCTAGAGAGCCCATTCCCAATCCATTGCAGCTTTCCCTCCGTTATGATGGTCGCTTTGGCAAGTGCCGAGGGTTTCTTGCCCAATGTGCAATTTTTTAAAGCCCAACCATCACGGTTTATTTCTCAAGCGTCCGAAGTGGTGTTCATACTTTCACTACTCACCGGACCCGCACTTGATTGGGCTACCCCTTTACTCGATGAAAGTTCTCAGATATTAGCAACCACTAAAGCACTTATGAACAAAATGGAGTCGGTCTTCGACCACAACCCCACGGGTTGGGATGCAGCGAGATGGTTGGGACGCAGCGAGATGGCTTAAACGCCTTCGCCAGGGTAGCGACACAGTGGCTGACTTCACCATAAAGTTCAGAGTGTTAGCTGTTTAGACAGGTTGGCCAGAGGCTCCCTTGATGACGTTATTTTCAGATGCGTTAGACGAGTCTGTTCAGGATGCGGTAACCGTTCTAGAGCAGTCCAATTCACTGGATGCATTAGTATCTGCCGCTATTCCGATTGACAATCGTCTCCGGGACCGTTTAGAGAACAAACAAAAAACCACCGGAGGAGGTTCTCTCTTACTCCGTTCACGGAGTCCTCTCTTCCGGTCGTTAAAAACCCTGTGCATAGTACTGACAAGCCTATGCAGGAAGATGGTGTAGTGTGCCCATCTTCCAGTGACACCGTTTGTAAAATCGAGTGGTGTCGTTACTGCAAAAGGAAGGGTCACGTTCTGAGTCAGTGTATTAAGCTTAAGAGGAAAAGGGGGGTTTTGCTAGAGGAATCGGGGCTTCTAGCGGGACTTCAGAGTTCTACACCCCAAACCTTATTAGCAGTCGAGCTTTCTTGGGGAGAACACTCCCTTCTGGTCGAGGCTTTTATAGATTCTGGGGCCGTGGAGTGTTTTATTGATGCCCGGTGGGCTAAAAAAAATAATATACCGGTCCAGCAACTTGATCAGTCTTGATTGATTACCGTTCTCGACGGTCGTCCATTGGGTTCAGGCTCCATTAAGGAGATTACTTCTATCCTCACCATGTCTACTCTTCAACACAGTCACATTGAGAGCATTCTGTTTCTGTTAGTTGATTCCCCTGCTTACCTTCTTGTTTTGGGCCACACATGGTTAGTCAAACACAGTCCCCATATTAGGTGGGGAGGGGATAAGTTAGTGATTCAGCAATGGGGTTCATTATGTACCGTTCAGGGCCATTTCATTCCGTCCAAGCTTTCTGAGGAACGAGTTGACATTTCAGATTCCGAGTCTGAGCTGGAGGAGGTTGCCTTTCCGCCTAATTAGGAGGAGTCGGTTTCAAGTTCTGAGGCTGGTGATGAGAGTTTGGAGTGGGACTCCCTGGCTGATGGATATTCCAACTGGGGAGAGCTCTCTACTGAGGAGCTTTCCGATTCTGAGACTCAGTGGTCCACTCCTTCTGACTCGCCCGCTCAGAGGGGAGCGGCTGAGATGGCAGGGACGTTGGAATTTCCTTTACCGCATAACGTTCCTACTGAATATACGGAACTAGCAGAGGTTTTTAGCAAGCAGAGGGCAACCATCCTCCCTCCCACCGTTCATAAGATTGTGCCATAAAACTCTATTTGGCACCACCCCCACTAGAGGGAGTTTATATTATTTGTCTGCTCCTGAAAGTACGGCCATGAAGGAATATATTAAGGAAGCGCTTGCCAATGGCTTTATAAGGCCATCCACCTCGCCTGCTGGTGCAGGGTTTTTCTTTGTTAAGAAAAAAGATGGAGGTTTAAGGCCATGCATTGACTATCGTTCGCTCAATGCCATCACTGTTAAGAACTGTTACCCGCTACCCCTGATGAATTCCGCTTTTGAACGCCTTCAGGGGGCGGTCATTTTTTCCAAGCTCGACCTCCGCAATGCATATAATTTGGTGCGCATGTGTGAGGGCGATGAATGGAAAACCGCCTTCAACATGTATAGTGGCCACTAGGAATATCAGGTCATGCCATTCGGGCTCACTAGCGCCCCCTCTGTGTTTCAGGCATTGGTGAATGATGTTCTGCGGGAGATGCTGGAGAAATTCGTTTTTGTTTACTTAGACGGTTTTAAAATTTTCTCTCCCGACCTGTAAACGCATGTCGGTCACATGAAGCAGGTTTTAAGAGCTCTCCTTGAAGCTAAACTATTCCTCAAGGCGGACAAATGCACGTTTCACACAAATACTGTTTCTTTTTTAGGTTTTATTGTTTCGGAGGGTAAGGTCCACATGGATCCTGGCAAGGTTACTGCGGTACTGGACTGGCTTACTCCTCGTTCAGTCAAGCAGGTCCAACGCTTTCTTGGTTTTGCCAATTTTTAGAGCCGATTTATTTTGAATTTTAGCGCACTTGCCGCTCCTCTTACTGCTCTGACCAAGAAAACAGCGACAGCGCATTTTCTGTGGAATCATAAGGCGGATTCCGCGTTTACTGAACTTAAAAGGAGGTTTAGCTCGGAACCCATCTTAACAACTCCCAATCCTCTCTCCCTTTTGTTGTGGAGGTTGACGCTTCGTAATTGGGAACGGGGGCCATTTTGTCACAGCATTCTCCGGTCGATCGTAAGATGCACCCTTGTGCTTACTTCTTTCGTGCCCTCACTCCGGCCGAGAGGAATTATGACATGGGGGATCAAGAATTGTTGGCTGTGAAATTGGACCTAGAGGAATGGTGCCATTAGCTGGAGGGAGCCAAACACCCCTTCACAGTGTGGACCACAAAAAATTGGAGTATGTCCAGCAGGCAAAAATACGCAATTCCCAGCAGGCTCGCTGGGCGTTATTTTTTACTCAATTTAACTTCTTGTTGACCTACCGCCCGGGGTCCAAGAATGTTAAACCGGATGCTCTGTCGTGCATTTTTGACCAGTCCAACAGGCCCCGTTCTTCTGAGCCCATTGTGCCAGCGGCCCAGATCTAGGCTCCCATTTTATGGGATATTGAGGTAGCGGTACAGAGAGCATCGCGTCTTGATCTGGGTCCAGGGGGAGGTTCTTCTAATTCTCTGTTTGTGCCTCCTGGGTTGAGGTCGCGGATACTTCAGTGGGATCATACCTCGCAACTAGCTGCTCATCCTGGCTCCCACCGCACTAAGGATTTCCTTTCCAGGCGGTTTTGGTGGCCTGGGATGGAGAAGGATGTGTGCGAGTTTGTTTCCGCCTGTTCGGTTTGCGCACAGAATGAAGGCTATCATCTTCCTTCCTCGGGACTATTAGTACACATAGTCTTGGATTTTATTACCGGATTGCCCGTATCTCAGGGCAACGCGGCTATTCTCGTCGTAGTTGATAGGTTTTCGAAGGCGGCACATTTTTTCGCTCGAGCGAAATTGCCGTGTGCTCCGGAGACCGCTCAGCTGGTATCTGACCTCGGTCCTCAATTTGTCGCTAAGTTCTGGCGCTCCTTTTACGCGCAGTTGGGGGCTTCCATTAGTTTTTCCTCCGGGTTCCATCCTCAGACTAACAGACAAACTGAGCGTACCAATAAGACTCTGGAGAACACCCTTCGCTGTTTGGTGGCTTCTAATCCCACTTCATGTAGTCGTTATCTTCCATGGGCGGAATATGCGCATAACACCTTGCGCAATGCCTCCACAGGTCTTTCTCCGTTCGAGGCCCAGGTGGGTTATTTGCCTCTGCTTTTTTCCGAACTGGAGAGGAATGTGGAGGTGCCGTCTGCTGGTTCTTTTGTCCGGAGGTGCCGTGTGGTTTGGAAGCGGGTTCGGTCCTCGCTTTTGCTACTCAGAAAGTTTACGCCAACAGCCATCGTCGGTTAGCTCCCTCCTATCGGGTGGGTCAGCGAGTCTGGCTCTCTTCATGAGATCTGCCTCTGCGGGTTGAGTCTCGCATTTCCTCTGTAATTCTCCAACAGTGATCCATGGGGATTTTTTTGCCTCTCTTACGGATTCGCCAAATTGCTTGCACCCTGTTGCCGTTGCTATTGTTGTTGTTTATGCTTCCTTGGCAACGCTCTATAGAAAGCGTCTACGCAATGGCAGTGAGATTATACTCAATAGCAGCACTGGTGGAACGCGTCTCGGCCAATCACGTTACTCGCTCAAATCTCATTGTTGTATAAATCTATATATACAGACTGGTGACAAATTAAAGGAAAAACCCCTACAGTGTGGGGGTCCGGTGTTTTTCTTATGCTGTGGGGGGCATTTTCCTGGCATGGTTTGGGTCCACTTGTCCCCTTAGAGGGAAGGATCACTGAAAATCTATCCAAAGTGATCACCTTTATCCTATGATGAAACATTTTTATCCTGATGGGAGTGAAAAAGATGTGAATCATATGCTATGGCCTTCGCAGTCACCAGATCTCAACCCAATTGAACACCTATGGGAGATTTTGGACCGACGTGTCCACCACCATCATCAAAACACCAAATGAGGGAATATCTTTTGGAAGAATGGAGTTCCAGAAACTAGAATCTATGCTAGGCTACAGGTAGAATCTAGGCCAAAGCGCATTGAAGCTGTTCTGGTGGCTCGTGGTGGCCCAATACCTTACTAAGACACTTTATGTTAGTTTTTCCTTTAATTTGTCAACCATTTGTAGATACGTATATGTGTGTATATATATATATATATATATATATATATATATATATAATTTTTTAAATGTTTAAATGTACCCCTCTTCATGCGGCTGAAGAGTATGTAACTCACAGTACTACATACGAGTAGCTTGTCTGCTCTGTTCTCCACAGGAGCCAGTCTCTTCAGCAGCTCCCAGGCGGATGGGGACCTGCCCAGTGCCCAGCTGAGTCCGCACCCCGACGCACCCCCAGTCTGCCCCTGCTGCTGGATTCAGAGCATGTTGTTGCTAGGTGGGGGGACGTCCCCAGCAGCGTTCCACAGGAGAAGGTTTGTGAAGATGTGTGAGGTTGAGTGGGTGTGAGGTTGAGCGGGTGTGTGAGGATGAGCGGATGTGTGAGGATGAGTGGGTGTCAGGATGTGTGAGAAGGGATAGTTGTATGAGGATGTGCGCGTGTGTGAAGATGAGCAGGTGTATAAGGAAGTATGTACGTGTGTGAGGATGAGCGGGTGTGTGAGTATGAGCAAGTGTATGAGGATGAGCATGTGTGTGAGGAGGTTTGAGGATGAGCAGGTGTGTGAGGATGTGTGAGGATGAGCAGGTGTAAGAGGATGTGTGCTTGTGTGAGGATGAGCAGGTGTATGGGGATGAGCGGGTGTGTGAGTATGAGCAAGTGTATGAGGTTGAGCAGGTGTGTGAGAATGAGCAAGTGTGTGGATGTGTGAGGATGAGCAGGTATTTGAGGATGTGTGAGGTTGAGCGGGTGTGTGAGGATGAGCAAGGGTGTGAGGATGTGTGACGATGAGCAGGTGTGTGAGGTTGAGTAGGTATGTGATGATGAGCATGTGTGTGGGGATGTATGAGTATGAGCAGGTGTGTGAGGCTGAGTCAGTGTGTTTGGATGTGTGAGGATGAGCAGGTGTGTGAGGCTGAGTCAGTGTGTTTGGATGTGTGATGATGAGCAGGTGTGTGAGGTTGAGTGAGTATGTGATGATGAGCATGTGTGTGGGGATGTATGAGTATGAGCAGGTGTGTGAGGCTGAGTCAGTGTGTTTGGATGTGTGAGGATGAGCAGGTGTGTGAGGCTGAGTCAGTGTGTTTGGATGTGTGATGATGAGCAGGTGTGTGAGGTTGAGTGAGTATGTGATGATGAGCATGTGTGTGGGGATGTATGAGTATGAGCAGGTGTGAGGCTGAGTCAGTGTGTTTGGATGTGTGACGATGAGCAGGTGTGTGAGGTTGAGTGGGTATGTGAGGATGAGCAGGTGTGGGGATGAGCGTGTGCATGAGGATAATAATAATAATGCCTTGCATTTATATAGCGCCTTTCTCAGCAACTGGTGACTCAAAGCGCTTTACAATGGTGAGGGGGAAACTCGCTTCTGCTTCCACCAATGTGTAGCACCCACCTGGGTGATGCAACAGCAGCAATTTTGCATTAGAATGCTCACCACTCATCAGCTGAGATGGAGAGGGAGAGAATAATTTTAGCCAATTAAACTAGGGGATGATTAGGTGGCAGATTGAAAGAGCCAGGTTGGGAATTTAGCCAGGACACCGGGGAAACCCCTACTCTTAAAACTATAAGTTTCACGGGATCTTTAATGACCACAGTGAGTCAGGACCTCGGTTTAACAGCTCATCCGAAAGACGGCATCTCCTACAGCACAGTGTCCCCATCACTGCACTGGGGCATTGGGATTTATTTGACCAGAGGGAAGAAACTTAGTTTTCCCAGGAGGTCTTCCATCCAAGTACTAACCAAGCCCACACCTGCTTAGCTTCAGCAATTTAGCAGGAGCAGAGTGCATGGTGGTATGGCTGCTGGTGAGGATGAGCAGTACATGAGGATGAGCAGGCGTGTGAGGGTGTGTGAGGGATGAGTGTGTGTGAGGATGAGCAGGTGTGTGAGGATGAGTGTGTGTGTGAGGATGAGCAGGTGTGTGAGGATGAGTGTGTGTGTGAGGATGAGCGGGTGTGTGAGGATGAGCGGGTGTGTGAGGATGAGTGTGTGTGTGAGGATGAGCGGGTGTGTGAGGATGAGCAGGTGTGTGAGGATGAGAGTGTGTGTGAGGATGAGCGGGTGTGTGAGGATGAGCAGGTGTGTGAGGATGAGTGTGTGTGTGAGGATGAGCGGGTGTGTGAGGATGAGCAGGTGTGTGAGGATGAGAGTGTGTGTGAGGATGAGCGGGTGTGTGAGGATGAGCGGGTGTGTGAGGATGAGCAGGTGTGTGAGGATGAGAGTGTGTGTGAGGATGAGCAGGTGTGTGAGGATGAGTGTGTGTGTGAGGATGAGCAGGTGTGTGAGGATGAGTGTGTGTGTGAGGATGAGCGGGTGTGTGAGGATGAGCAGGTGTGTGAGGATGAGAGTGTGTGTGAGGATGAGCAGTGCGTGAGGATGAGCGGATGTTTGACAAGATCTTTATCCCACTGGAGGAGCACAGTGCCAGGACGGACATCCCAGGGAGGCAGACTCCACCTCCTGACCCGCCCTGGCCAGTCCTGGCACTCCAGGTGGAATCGGCTATGGGCTCCATCCGGACCCTAGATGAGGTGGACCTCTCGCAGACGCTGGGCAGGGTTGTCTCTGTCGCCGCTCTGGAAACCGAAGTGGCTGATCTGACCCATGCTATGGCAGAAGGGGGGTTGGTCAATGCATTTGATCTGTGTCGCCGGGGTGCACTCAACAAAAAACTGGGTCATTTGGGTCTGTCACTGGAGGACCTTAATCAGGTATGGCCAGGCCCCAAATTCCATTTGTCTGTGACCCTGGTCTAAACTGTTCACAAGCTGGCAGATTCTCTGTCTCTGTGCCTCTGTGTAGTTTTCCAGTCTGTTCACTATGTGGTCATTTTGGAGCTAAGAAATATTATCCATTTAAAGCATGTGGAAAAACAAATATTGATGTTACAGTGTACCCTAGGAGGATTCCCTCAACAGTTTGTTTGCTTTGATTACAAAGTGAGCTGATTGTTGTCACTACAGGTGCAGCTCAAAAAATTAGAATATCGTGAAAAAGTTCAATATTTTTTGTCACTCATTTCAGAAAGTGAAACTCATATATTATATAGATTCATTACACATAGAGTGAAATATTTCAAGCCTTTAAGACTCTCGATATCTTATATTCAGGTACTGTTACAAGCGATACTATAACCTCTCTGCATTTGAACTGATCTCTATGGGAATTGGGGGGTGAGACTAGATTCAGCTGTAAATTACACTGGTACAGTATGGAACACATGGCTGGCTAAATGGCTGTAAGTCATCAAGGGTCTGAGCTATCGAACGAGCCCCAAACCATCACTCTGTTGCCAGATATGGAGGAGATGTGGATGGATCACTGCAAGGGTTATTTCTCCTGACTCATTTTCCTATAGAACTCTATGGGGAAAAAAGTCAGGAGAAACAACCCTTAAAGGGATCCATCCACATCTACTCCATATCTGGCCGCAGAGTGATGGTTTGGGGCTCGTTTGATACCTTAGACCCTTGATGACGTACAGCCATTTCGCCAGTCATGTGTTCCATACTGTACCAGTGTAATTTACAGCTGAATCTAGTCTTACCCCCCAATTCTCATAGAGATCAGTTCAAATGCAGAGAGGTTATAGTATTGCTTGTAACAGTACCTGAAAATAAGATATCGAGAGTCTTTTGATGTTGATTGGTCACAGACTTCAGGAAGTAACAGCATGCAAAGGATATGCGACCAAATATTAAATATGATACTTTAAAAATATGTTAAAGCTAAATATTCTAATTTTCTGAGACACTGAATTTTGGGTTTCATTAGCTGTAAGCCATAATCATCAAAATTACAAGAAATAAAGGCTTGAAATATTTCACTCTATGTGTAATGAATCTATATAATATATGAGTTTCACTTTCTGAAATTAGTGACAAAAAATATTGAACTTTTTCACGATATTCTAATTTTTTGAGCTGCACCTGTATAATATGCAAATTCTTTTCCACTTCTATAATTTGAGAATGCTCCAGAAAGCTGGAATGGCCAAAATGTGCCAAGTTGTTGCAGAACAGTTTGTGCTCTCATCTTGAATGGAAAACAAGAGGCGGTCCTAATTTCAGGAGAGCAGGAAGTCTACCATCGCATGCCTGTTCCGCATGGATACGCACTTCTTTTTCGATTCTGATTGGAAGCACACCAAACAGACGCACTGCTGATTGGTTAAAATGTAAATGACCATGTTACATATGCAAATAACATATTGTCCAATAGTCCTAATCTTCCTGTGGTGGGCAGTAGAAGAACCTCAGTATAGAATTTCAGCATAGAAATTCATTCAAAATAAAAGTTCACTCAACGAAAAGAAATAGGCTCAATATCACAATATTTGTTTTCTTTGGTCATTTATGTATAATTAATCACAAAAACTATGTTTTAAGTGAAATGTTTGCGTTTGCCAGAATCGTCAAAAAACAGGAAGTTTAATTGATCAGCCCTAACGCTAACATCAGCCTGCTCCATGAAGGTGTATCAGCACAGAGCAGTGAGAGCCCTGTCTACTGTACTTCAAACACTCACCCCTGTAGGCTACTCACCACTGGGCAGATTGCTTAAGATTCAAACCTTCTCTCAAAGAGCCTAATTTATACTCTTAGGGGTCGATTTACTAAAGGTTTGCGTGTACCAAAGCATGTGTAAAAATGTTACCACCCATAAAAAATTGTCTGAGGTGATCAACTAACGAGGTGTAAAGAGGATTGCGAGTGCTAAAATGGAAAAATACATTGATTAACATTTTTTCGGGTTAGCCTGAATGAATATGCAAAACTGGGTGTCCCTACGTTATTTCATGAAATTGTGGGAGGAGGTCATGCAAATAGATTACTTTAGCATACGTAAAGTGATTTACTAAACCCGAAAGGAAGTTTGGGAACGGTATTTGCGGGTGCATTTTAGTACAAATGGAAAGCAGGTATTAAAAGACACGGAATCAATAAAATTACGGCTGTCATTGTAGCAAGGCACATGAGTGTGTGTTTGGTACATGCAGAAGTGAACATTCTGAATGATTGCATAACAATGGGGGCTAATTAACTGGGCCATTCTAGCTAAATCTCAAAATACACAAGAAGAAAATTCATGGATACGTACATCACAAACGGTAAGAATACTGTAAATTTTTAAATTATGAAGCAAATCGTGTTACATAGGTTAATATAAGAATAAATACACGTATATTACAATAAACAATGAATAACAAAGCAAAAAAAACACATGATCACAAGGAAATGTGATTTTATGTGACAGTAACGGTACGAGTAGGCTTAGTGCTAGTAAGCATAGTTACGATCATTTCAGTCCTGACAAATCTGTAACTCCTGGCAGAAACGAAGAGAAGTCATCCAGTGAAACAGTTTGTCGTAAACCGCCAGCTTGTTCACTGTAAAAGTCCTACATGTCATGGATCTGACTTTTCTTCCCTTATCTCTACGTCGTTTTATTCGTCGTTATCGTTTACCGGTAATCTATCGGATTTCCCTGTGTTCCGTCACAGGTTTTGTTTTCACCTTGTCATTAGTGAGTTCACCTGGCCATTAGTGAGTTCACCTGGCAGGTAATTCCGCTCACTATTTATACCCCGCTTCTGGATGCTCTCATTGCTTCCATGTTGTTTCCACTTAACATTCGAGCCGGTAACAAGGTATAGAGAAATAGAAAATAAGATAGTTTAAAAAACGAAAAGGGTTTAGAGAATAGGGTGTTAGAAAGAAAGGAAGGTTCTTTTGTTTCTTTCGTTATTTACTCTACTAACGAGTGCTCTTCCCCAGGAAAGGTTTGGGTTGTTGAGTTCTCGGTTTTCCTTTTAGTTTTCACTCCAATAACGGGAGTAAGATAAGCGTGTCTGCTTATTTTCTTTTAGTTACCGTTTCTACCGACGAGCGCTCTAACTGCGCTGACTCCAGTTATAGGGGTCTTATAGTTTTGGTTTTCTTTGTTCGCTCCAACAAACGGAGTTAGATAAGCGTTAGTGCTTATTCCTTTGTTTTGCTCGTTTAGCGAGCTCCTCGGTTACATTGCGAGGTTTAGTCTTTCATTTCTAGTTGTTTCTCCACTACGGATTATTGCCCGTATTAGTGGTGTTCTTACGAACACTTTAAGACTGGTCAACTACGTGCATTTGGATCTCCAATATTCCCATCTCTGTTTTCGGACAGAGATCCCTCATAGAACATGGAAGCCACAGGGGAGTTTCCAGCAGTAGTTGCCAATCTCAGAGTGATCATTTCCGATCAGGAGGTAGCCCTGACGGACCAGAGAGAGAGTATTCGTGCCTTGCAAAACTCACAGCAAGCTTTACACGAGCAGATGCAGTTACAAGCTGTAGCGCTACAAGATCTGGCAGAAATGATCCGTACTCTCTCCCTCAGGTCCGATTCTCCCCCAGTTGCAGAAGCACCTATACAGGTTATTCCTCCTACATTTACACCTGACGTAAGGGAGCCAAGACTCCAACTCCCCTTACGGTATAATGGAGAATCCGGCAGATGTCAGGGGTTTTTGACACAATGCCTAATTTTTTTTAAAATACAACCCTCGCGGTTTCAGGCACAAGAGTCCAGAGTAGCCTTTATTCTCTCTCTCTTGACCGGTAATGCTCTCGCATGGGCCGACCCACTTATTAGAGCGAATTCTACCATTGTTAGTAATACGGAGCGGCTTATGGCGGAGATGGTGTCAGTGTTCGATCAGGACGTTGCTGGCAAAGAAGCTGCCATGCGTCTAACCCGTCTTCGTCAGGGCACTGACACCGTAGCCGCATTTTCTATTACTTTTCGTGCCCTTGCGGGAGTGACAGGGTGGTCCGATGAGCCTCTATGTGCTCTGTTCCTTAATGCCCTATCAGAGAACATAAAGGACGCTATTGCGGGGATCGAGCCACCCGCTACATTCGGGGCTCTTGTATCTACGGCCATTCGGTTGGACAACCGGTTTAGAGAGAGAGAGAAGGAGAGGACTCATAAGGGTTTTAAACAGCACCCACCTCGTTACTCTTCCTCTCACACGCCAGCACCGGTTCACAGTCCCTTTGTTGCTCCCATTGAACAGGAGGAGTCCATGCAGGTCGATAGCTCTTCCATGCGCGAAAGAGGGGATGCTAAGTCCCGTGAATGGCGGTGTAATTATTGTAAGAGGAAGGGCCATTTAAGGGACCACTGTCCCAAACTTGTGGGAAAAGATTAGTCCCGCTAGTGGAACCGAGTCGCGTAGCGGGACAAGAATTAAATTACCCTCGGACCTTCCTGTCGGTTTATTTGCGCTGGAACGACCGCCAGATTCCCTGCAAAGCGTTCATTGACTCAGGGGCAGTTGAATGCCTCGTCGATGCCAACTGGGTTAAAGCCCATAAAATTCCCACCCACCCGTTATCTCTACCTCGCCTAGTCACGGCTCTAGATGGCCGCCCCCTAGGTACTGGCACCATCTCCCGGGTTACCGCCGCTATACGCATGCGCGTTCCGTTTTGCAAACATACGGAGGAGATTCAGTTTTTTTTAGTGGAATCCCCAGTTTATCCACTGGTTTTGGGTCATTCCTGGCTCACTCGCCATAACCCACACATTAATTGGGGGCGGGCGGGACCCGTTATTCAAGAATGGAGTCCCAGATGCAAACGCCACTGTGATGTCACCAGTCAGTTTTTGTTGAGAAAAGGGGGTGAGGATTATGCTCAGTCTGACTCAGATAGTGAGGATAATTACGGTAGTAACCAGCAGTCCTCTCATATTCCCTCCGAGAAGGGAGAAGAGAGTTTAGACTGGGATTATTCTGCGGAACGACCTCCTGCGTGGCAGGAGATGATGTCCGAGTCAGAGATTGATTGGGAGATTCATTCTGTCTCGGACACTGAGGATGTTGAAGTGGGAGGAACACTCGAATTCCAGTTGCCCGCTAATGTTCCCAAACAGTACGCCGATCTGGCGGAGACATTTAGCAAACAACGTTCCACTTCATTACCACCTCACAGACCTTATGACTGTGCTATTGAGCTATACCCAGGCACTACCCCCTCTAGAGGGTCTCTTTATTCGTTGTCCATCCCTGAGAGCGCAGCCATGCACAAATATATTGAGGAGGCTCTGGTTAATGGTTTTATTAGACCTTCTACCTCGCCTGCAGGGGCGGGTTTTTTTTTTGTTAAAAAAAAAGACGGAGGCCTCAGACCCTGTATTGATTACAGGCCCTTAAATGATATAACAGTCAAGAACAGATACCCCCTTCCTCTTATGAACTCCGCTTTCGAGCGCCTTCAGGGGGCGTCTATTTTTACGAAACTGGACCTACGAAACGCCTATAACCTCATTCGTATTCGCGAGGGCGACGAGTGGAAGACCGCTTTTAACACGCACAGCGGTCACTACGAATATCGCGTCATGCCGTTCGGGCTCACTAGCGCCCCCTCTGTGTTTCAGGCGTTGATTAACGATGTGCTGAGGGAAATGCTGGAAAAATTCGTCTTCGTGTATCTTGACGATATTTTAATATTTTCGCCCGATTTTACCACACGTCGGTCACGTTCGTCAGGTTCTTGCTGCACTTCTTAAAGCCCAATTATTTGTAAAGGCAGAGAAGTGTGTCTTTCACACAGGCTCTGTTTCATTTTTGGGTTTCATTATTAAGGAGGGTAAGGTACAGATGGATCCAGAGAAGGTTTCCGCTGTAAAGAACTGGCCCACGCCATCTTCCGTAAAACAGATACAACGTTTTTTAGGTTTTGCGAATTTTTATCGGCGATTTATTCGAAATTTTAGTGCGGTAGCAGCGCCCATTACTGCGCTCACTAAGAAGAACCTTGGCAGCCAGTTCCAATGGAATTCGAAGGCAGCTTCAGCATTTGCCGAATTAAAGAGAAGGTTCACTTCCGAACCCATCTTGGTTACTCCCAACCCCTCCCTGCCCTTTGTGGTAGAGGTAGACGCCTCCGAGCTAGGCGCCGGAGCCATTCTTTCCCAATGTTCGCCACTTGACCACAAGATGCACCCCTGCGCTTATTTCTCTCGCGCCCTAACATCGGCAGAGAGGAATTATGACGTAGGGGATCGAGAATTGCTTGCGGTCAAGTTGGCTTTGGAAGAATGGCGCCATTGGCTTGAAGGAGCGGAACATCCATTCACTGTCTGGACGGATCATAAGAATCTTGAATACGTTCAGCTGGCTAAAAGGCGTAATTCACGGCAAGCTAGGTGGGCGCTATTCTTTCTAAGATTTAATTTTATTATCACGTATCGCCCCGGGTCTAAAAACGTCAAACCTGACGCTCTCTCGCGGATTTACGACCGTTCTGAGACAGACTCAGTTCCTGAGCCTATTATCGCCACTGACCTCATTGTTGCCCCGGTTATTTGGGAGGTTGAGGCAGCGGTGCAGAGAGCCTTGCGCTCAGACCCAGGTCCAGGTGGGGCACCGGCAAACTGTCTTTTCGTGCCTCCTCGTCTTAGGTCGCGGGTCCTCCAATGGGGCCACGCCTCCCAACTCACCGGGCACCCAGGGGTTCATCGAACTAGGGACTTTTTATCCCGGCGTTTCTGGTGGCCTAGTCTGGATAGAGACGTACGCTCATTTGTCGCGGCTTGTCCGGTTTGCGCTCGCAGCAAGGCCTCTCACCTTCCCCCCTCGGGTTTTCTTCGCCCCCTACCCATTCCCACCCGTCCCTGGAGTCATATTTCCCTGGACTTCATCACGGGGTTGCCGTTATCTTCAGGCAATACTACCATTTTAGTGGTGGTCGACCGTTTTTCCAAAGCGGCCCATTTTATTGCGCTGTCCAAGCTGCCCTCGGCACCTGAGACAGCGCAACTTATGATTGACCATGTGTTTCGTCCGCATGGCCTTCCGTCGGATGTGGTGTCCGATCGCGGCCCTCAGTTCGCCGCCAAGTTTTGGCGGGCGTTTTGCTCTCTGCTGGGGGCTTCGGTTAGTTTATCTTCCGGGTTCCACCCGGAGACTAACGGCCAGACAGAGCGTACTAATCAGACTCTAGAGAATACTCTTCGCTGCCTTGCCGCATCCAAGCCTACCTCCTGGAGCCGTCATCTCGCCTGGGCTGAGTACGCTCATAACACGCTGCGTAACGCCTCCACCGGCCTCTCCCCCTTCGAGGCTCAGTTGGGTTACCAACCACCTCTTTTTCCTGAGCTCGAGAAGGAGGTGGAGGTACCCTCCGTAGGATCTTTCGTTCGGCGGTGTCGGTCGGTTTGGAGACAAGTGCGGTCATCTCTTATACGGGCTTCGGCTAAACAAAAAGTTGCGGCTGATAGGCATCGTCGAGCTGCACCATCCTATAGAGTGGGACAACGGGTTTGGCTTACTACGCGGGACCTTCCGTTGCGGGTCGAGTCCCGCAAACTCGCTCCTCGTTTTGTGGGCCCTTTCAAGATTATTAAAAGAATCAACCCAGTCACATTTCGATTGCAACTGCCGCGCTCAATGCGCATCCACCCCACTTTTCACGTCTCCCGTCTGAAACCGGTACTCGTAAGCCCCCTCGCCCCAGTTGAGAGACCACCTCCGCCTCCCCGACTCATAGAAGGGGGTCCGGCTTATACCGTTCGCCGCATTGTGGCCGAGAGACGTGTAGGTAGAGGGTGGCAGTTTCTTGTGGACTGGGAAGGTTATGGTCCGGAGGAACGTTGCTGGGTTCCATCGAGACACATCCTGGACCCGCAGTTAATCACCGACTTCCGCAGAGATAAGGTTGTGGAAACGTCCGGTGCCGTTCCTTAGAGGGGGGGTCCTGTCATGGATCTGACTTTTCTTCCCTTATCTCTACGTCGTTTTATTCGTCGTTATCGTTTACCGGTAATCTATCGGATTTCCCTGTGTTCCGTCACAGGTTTTGTTTTCACCTTGTCATTAGTGAGTTCACCTGGCCATTAGTGAGTTCACCTGGCAGGTAATTCCGCTCACTATTTATACCCCGCTTCTGGATGCTCTCATTGCTTCCATGTTGTTTCCACTTAACATTCGAGCCGGTAACAAGGTATAGAGAAATAGAAAATAAGATAGTTTAAAAAACGAAAAGGGTTTAGAGAATAGGGTGTTAGAAAGAAAGGAAGGTTCTTTTGTTTCTTTCGTTATTTACTCTACTAACGAGTGCTCTTCCCCAGGAAAGGTTTGGGTTGTTGAGTTCTCGGTTTTCCTTTTAGTTTTCACTCCAATAACGGGAGTAAGATAAGCGTGTCTGCTTATTTTCTTTTAGTTACCGTTTCTACCGACGAGCGCTCTAACTGCGCTGACTCCAGTTATAGGGGTCTTATAGTTTTGGTTTTCTTTGTTCGCTCCAACAAACGGAGTTAGATAAGCGTTAGTGCTTATTCCTTTGTTTTGCTCGTTTAGCGAGCTCCTCGGTTACATTGCGAGGTTTAGTCTTTCATTTCTAGTTGTTTCTCCACTACGGATTATTGCCCGTATTAGTGGTGTTCTTACGAACACTTTAAGACTGGTCAACTACGTGCATTTGGATCTCCAATATTCCCATCTCTGTTTTCGGACAGAGATCCCTCATACTACACTGTAAAAAAAAAAATTGCTGCCAGTTTTTTCACCGTTTTCAAACATGCAGTGTTACCATTCCAAACATGCAAAGTCTCTCATTTAAATATGGCTGTTTGCAGCTGGAGTAATTTGCATAATGACTCTTAGTTGATAACCCTCACAGTGTGAAATTATAACGCATGCAAATACTTTGGCTGCGCCCGCAAAATAACACCCCTTATTTGGGATCTTAGTAAATCGATCCCTTGGAGTATGTAGGTGCTCTGTACACTATTGGCAATTGTGGATATTAAAGCTGGCGGCAATAAACTTACAGATTTTGCACTTTTATAAAGCATGCTTCATTTCAAATATGGCCATGTGTTCTACTTGGGACCACATATGTTGTATCACTCTTTCAGCAGAGGATGTCCACTAACTGTGTTGGGACATGGCATAGTCTACCATTTTTAAACTAGTGGAGATAATCAATATATCCTGCATTAGAGTGTATATTATAGTATAAAGTGTATTTCTATGGTCTCTTAAGGATAAATCAAATTTTCAACTCATAATTCCAGATCATACACATAATTCCAGCTGAATACACCTTGATGGAGAGCAGGCTGATGTTAGCGTTCAGGTTGATCAATTAAATTTTCTGTCTTTTGAGGATTTTGGCAAATGCAAACATTTCACTTAAAACATGTGATTCATTTTCTTAGTTTTTACACAAGTAGGTTTAATTAATACTTCGTATTGTAGTGCATGTCCATTGGAAATCAACTCACATTCATGTGACCCTGGACCGCATTTCCAAATGACCACATATACCGGCATGCGACAGTCATGTGATCCTGGGGTGGTGTTCGTGTGGATTTTGTCAGCACTGACACACAAAACTGCTACAGTATACAGACTATGCACCTCAATAAAACTCTTTTCTGCCCTGCCTCTCTCCACTGCCTGCACAAGTGCCAGAGCATCCATACAACAGTCAGAATTGTATAATTCTGTAAATTGGAATGCCATTACAAATTTAATTTGGCTTCATCAATACGAGTATACTTTAAAATATCAGACATCAAAGAAAATAAGACATCGGAAATAATTAAAAAGGACGTGAGAAGAGAGGATAAATGATCAGTTTAACGTTATGTCAAAAAAGATGGCTAAAATATTGTTGTTTAACCGCTGCTCTGTGATTGGGACATTTAGGATTTTCATTATATAACGACGATCGCAAACTCTACTTTTGAGTTTGTCACGCTCCTAGGCGTGTTTCATAAACTGCACCGTAACGTTTGCGTTGGTTTCTGTATTATCAGAACAGCTTCCACTTCTCCCCTATCTCATTTAGGCTTAGCTTATACATTTAGCTACATGGAAGAAATATGAGATCTTTAACGTTACCTGACCATTTTTTGGAGGCAAGCTCCTATTAGCTGAAGTCAAGATGACGAAGATTGAAAATGATCATTTAGCTAATTTAGGTTAGTTATTCGCTCTCCAAATCTACCCATCTATGCGTGGCCAAGCAGCCAATGTTGTGAGATTAGTCTACCGCCAATCAAAACACTGTAGTTTTACACTTGGGAGTTGCTACCGAGGGAAGTCCACACACTCCACAAAACTGTTAAATAGTTGATCATTTCTAGATCACATGGAGAGTTTATGCGAGCTCATTTTCTATTGATTTTAAAATTATAGTAAATTAGTTTTCAAACAATGACGTTTCTATTTTATATTTTTTGACGTGGCGGCAAACTCTGTATGCCTGATGTATTGTAGGCTATGGGAAACACTGGTTAGCTAACGTTAGAAATCAGTTTATGTTATTTTGTCATTTGCGTGAGCTCCCTACACACACACCCCCATACCCGTACGTCATAGCGTAGGCTACGCACGCTGCACAACCGGGGTGAATATCAAAAAAGGAATTAGAATTGTTGATTCACTTTTATATATTTCTTTATTATAAGAATAAAACATTTATTTAAATGCTTGGGGGGGGGCTAAACTGGGTCTATGCAAATTTGTGATGGGGCTATAGCAGTGGTGCTGCCAAGGGGTGGCCACGGCCACCCTGATACAATCGTTGGCCCCCCCACTGGCCCCCCCTCGCGAGTTGCATATGCATAATATGCTGCTATCTGATATTTTACATTAGGTACTATTCATTTAAATCAATTATTATATTTTTCATAATAGTTCATGCATGTGAAAGAAAATAACAAATGTATAGCCAGCCAGCCGCTTAAGCGCAGTCCACTGCCAGGAAACTGAGCGCAAATAGGCACCGCCCATCCCGCTCTCGCCCTCTATTGACTTGACGTGCTGATGCCTTATTGTCATTTCGATCCGATAGCCAACAGCATAAAAATGGCTAAAAGTTCTTGTTTGGTGGGATGCACTACAAACAAGGCAAAAAAACGGAGCCCATAAGATGAGAAAAGTGAATCCGAGCAATAAGACGTGAGGCGTCGGTGGGAAGAAAGGGGACAATGTGGGACCCTGAAACTCCACATGCTTATGTGTGCAGCAGGCATTGTTTCACAGGTACCCTAAGTCAAATGCGTTATCCAATTGTCAATTTATGACAAACTAATATTGCTGTAAGAAACGCTAAAACATTTTGACCATATGCAAATGATTTGTAGTGGAATGTGGATAAATCGGAGTGCTATAACATTACAGTATTATTTGCTAAATATTATCAGCCACTAACAAAAAAGTTGTAGGCATCCAAAGAACAATAATTTCCCATCGTTGTATGCATGTAGATTCCAAACAAACAGTGAGACAAAGAAAAAGCAATCAGCTTTCAATGGGTAGGCTACTCTTCTCATGCAGGTTGTAACTGTTCAAGTATGCTAAGCTAGCGAAATAGAGGTGACGTTGTCATAAAATTTCTTCTTACAGTGAAAACGGATGACTTGTTTACATTCTCGGACAGATGTTAAAATAAATCTATCACCACTCGCCACAAGTCAGCAATTATATCGGGAAATGCCCTCTTTGAAAAAATTTTTTAGAAAATAAAAGAAAAAGGCTATGCTGTTACTGCATACCAGTTTTTTTTTGCCAAAGCTGCATAATAGCCATCATAGCGCGGAGCTTTCAAAACCATAACAAACCCTAAAAAAAAAACTTTAAAAAAAAACCGTAGGCTACACATAGCCTAGCCTATGATAACTGTGGAAGAAACGAGCTGAGAACAATGTAGCCTAATAAAGCAGGGATATGAGTAGGTTGTGAGTAGGCTATAATAAAATGCGTATTGTTGTCCATGATTATACTTTTTTGTTTTGTACATACAGGTGCAGCTCAAAAATATAGTGAAAAAGTTCAATATTTTTTGTCACTCATTTCAGAAAGTGAAACTCATATATTATATAGATTCATTACACATAGAGTGAAATATTTCAAGCCTTTATTTCTTGTAATTTTAATGATTATGGCTTACAGCTAATGAAAACCCAAATTCAGTGTCTCAGAAAATTAGAATATTGGAAACTCATGGTGTCACACTCTAATCAGCTAATTAACTCAAAACACCTGCAAAGGTTTCCTGAGCCTTTAAATGGTCTCTCAGTCTGGTTCAGTAGGCTACACAATCATGGGGAAGATTGCTGACTTGACAGATGTCCAGAAGACAGTCATTGACACCTCCACAAGGAGGGTAAGCCACAAAAGGTCATTGCTAAAGAAGCTGGTTGTTCACAGAGTGCTGTATCCAAGCATCCAAGCATATTCATAGAAAGTTGAGTGGAAGGAAAAAGTGTGGTAGGAAAAGGTGCACAAGCAACAGGGATAACCGCAGCCTTGAGAGGATTGTCAAGCAAAATCCATTCAAGAATTTGGGGGAGCTTCACAAGGAGTGGACTGAGGCTGGAGTTAGTGCATCAAGATCCACCACGCACAGACGAATCCAGGACATGGGCTACAAATGTCGCATTCCTCGTGTCAAGCCACTCCTGAACCAGAGACAACGTTAGAAGCATCTTACCTGGGCTAAGGAGAAAAAGAACTGGACTGTTGCTCAGTGGTCCAAAGTCCTCTTTTCAGATGAAAGTAAATTTTGCATTTCATTTGGAAATCAAGGTCCCAGAGTCTGGAGGAAGAGTGGAGAGGAACAGAATCCACGTTGCTTGAAGTCCAGTGTGAAGTTTCCACAGTCAGTGATGATTTGGGGTGCCATGTCATCTGCTGGTCTGCTGGTGTTGGTCCGCTGTGTTTTCTGAAGTCCACAGTCAACGCAGCCATCTACCAGGAAATTTTAGAGCACTTCATGCTTCCTTCTGCTGACAAGCTTTATGGAGATGCTGATTTCATTTTCCAGCAGAACTTGGCACCTGCCCACACTGCCAAAAGTACCAAAAGCTGGTTCAATATTACTGTGCTTGATTGGCCAGCAAACTCGCCTGACCTGAACCCCATAGAGAATCTATGGGGTATTGTCAAGAGGAAGATGAGAGACACCAGACCCAACAATGCAGACGACCTGAAGGCCGCTATCAAAGCAACCTGGGCTTCCATTACACCTCAGCAGTGCCACAGGCTGATCGCCTCCATGCCACGCCGCATTGAATCAGTAATTCATGCAAAAGGAGCCCCAACCAAGTATTGAGTGCATAGAAATTAACATACTTTTCAGAAGGCTGACATTTCTGTTTAAAATATCCTTTTTTATTGATCTTATGTAATATTCTAATTTTCTGAGACACTGAATTTGGGTTTTCATTAGCTGTAAGCCATAATCATCAAAATTACAAGAAATAAAAGCTTGAAATATGTCACTCTATGTGTAATGAATCTACATGTTTCACTTTCTGACATGAGTGACAAACAATATTGAACTTTTTCACGATATTCTAATTTTTTGAGCTGCACCTGTATATAATATCATATTTTCGTTTACAAAAAGACACAGCAACAGCCAAATATAGCTGTATTGAAAAGAATTTGAGGCCTCTGTGTGGTGTTTTTAAACTCTAGTAGGCTTGTTCCTCGTAAATGTTTTGTTCCTTACGATCAATGTAGCTACTCCTTCAAATTAAAGCTGTATATTTGTCTTTTTAAGGAAAAGGACAACTAGTTGCCTATTTGAAGAACAATGAATCGCCTATGTATATACAGATACATAACACATTAAAACAGGATTGTTGTGGAACTCAAAATGTTAATGGTACCGGTATTAATCTGTGCACATCAAATAATTAGTAACATTAACTGTAAAATAAGAAACCAAAGTATATCAGTATGCAATTCCTTAACTCTCATATTAACATAGTTTCCCACTAGCCTATATACTACAACAACATAATAAAATTCCTGAAATTCAGTTATGGCTTTTGGTTTTGGTGTGCCACCCCAAGATTTTCAGTGGCCCCATCTGGCCACCCCAATGAAAAATGTATGGGGGCGCCACTGGGCTATAGTCCACTCTTGCCCCGGTGTAGCGCCGTCCATGTGCGTTATTACACGCCGCAAACCGTGAGTAACTGAAGGAAACCAATTGCCGAAGAATAGAGGACCAGGAAATCTTCAAAAGTTTACACTCACCAAAGGACCTGAAACTAAGCAAGCTACTTGGAAACGGAGAAAAAGGACAATCCAATCCAGAGACGCTGCCAAAAGACAGAACTTTCTGGACACATCAAAGCCACGGAACCAGCCTGTTTAACTATTCCAGTACAGTAAGATTGACACAAACATCCAGGCAATAGTTTAGGAAAACCTTTGTTTAATGTTTATTGTCATTACATGTTTGATTGTATCCATTGTGTGTATTTAGAGTAATGTTAACTTATAACTCAACACATGGCTTGCATGCTATCGACAGCCAATTAGCCTTGGATAAGCTAAAGTTACAGAGCCTACTCTAACTTACAGCTAACACTAATTTACAATCTTTTTTAATCGAGATCTGTGCATGCTCATACTAATACCTAACCCATTAGATATAGAATCCTGTGCCTGTAAACAGATAGGGGCCTGGAATCTAGCTAGACGTAACAAAATTTCTACAGCCTCAATACACGCCATGTTTCAGGCCACGTTAGCTTCATGCTAAAGCTAGATTTGTATTTCCCCCTTGAGGTATACATCTTATGATATCTGAACACCACGTGTTCTGGCGTGAACCCACACGCACATACAGAAATAGAACTGTGAATTCTAATATGCCTCATTCTTTTTATACACTTCGTTTATCTTTCCATATCATTCGCTGCTTTTAGGATGTTAGTTTTAGATGTGTTTGTTATTTAATAAATTGTATTTTATTAAACCTATTGAAATTCCTAATCATGATTTTAGAATTCATTTTATGAGACTGATTAAAAATATCATTACAACATCTGTGCTAGTGAATGGGTGCTAGGTAGGCAACCGTAGCTAATGACGTGACCCGATCAGTGATTCATTTATTGATATAGGCTAACGTTACATCCTACAGGCTAAAAACAACCTTGATAAAATGAACAGCATTTAAGTACCATGATAACCAGTCAGTGGGTCCTATCTTTCACCCGGCACTAAACGGCGCTAACCGAAACGCAAGTGTCCTTGCTAGTTTCAGTTCGACCCAGCGCTCACATTGTTCAAATACCAAATTAAAAAACTTGTGCCCATAGCAAGTTAACTGGGCGGGTTGGTCTCCAGATGAGGTGTGGCCAGAATTTTTTTTGGCGTATTGCCATCTTGAGGCAGCAAAAAGCATTCAGACCAAACCTGGTCTAAAGTCATGTCGCAGTTGTTTACATGTTGTTTCAACGGCGCAATATAACTGCGTCTACATAGACGTGTGCACAACGCGCGTACACCCTCCTGTTACACACAGGGGCACACACAAGCATGCATACAAATGTCCCTGCAATCCCGGGAAAGTGGGCTTGTTTTAAAGCATTAAGCTACCAGTAAAACGCGTTGGTCATATTTCCATAAGCAGGACATTATAAAACAAGGGAAAA
Organism: Ilyophis sp. 1 JC-2022; assembly: GCA_022702515.1. Taxonomy (NCBI): domain Eukaryota; kingdom Metazoa; phylum Chordata; class Actinopteri; order Anguilliformes; family Synaphobranchidae; genus Ilyophis; species Ilyophis sp. 1 JC-2022. Next base: position 129,028,119 of record CM040406.1, read on the forward strand.
TATGTATTGACCTATGCATTCCCAACCTGACAGCTTTAGTGTATTTAGTGTAATCATTAAGGCAAAATAACGCTATTTATGTTATTAATCAATATGAATTTAAAGGGACTGGGAGATGACACTCTGATTGGTTTATTGCAAGACACACCTATAATTAATGAAGAGGCCTGAATTCAGCCCTTTTGAACTTTGAGCCTTACTTTGCGCTCAAAATATGCGCCCTCTAACTAGCAAAAGTGGAGTTGGACACACCCTAAATGCACTTGCACCTTGTGTTTTAGACCATGTGCCAAGATCATCAAGATAGAGCCAAGTATGTTTTACATTAATTTGCTCGGTAACATTATTACAACCCTTTTACAACAAGCTATCTAACGTTTGAATGTTGGTGTGTCTATAATATTGGTCTCACATTGTTCTCATGTTCATTTAGAACTTTAGAACGATGGAATTATTCTACCGTTGAGAAGCTATCCAGATTTGTAGGTTAGGATTTTGTTTCTCTCATGTTAAATCTATGAACAATTCATCGTCAAAATGTAGAATTTTGAGGTCTCATTCAAATTTAATAAAGTCTGCAGCTATGAAAGTATATAAAGCATGCACGTCTCAAGATGACCGTCAGAATGAGGGGTCTTGTGTTGGGATCGATTGGATTTAAATTGAGTTATGTTTAACCCACTCAATTGGCTCAATCTGCCTTGTTATTACCCAGTAGGCAAAAGGACGGTTCCTCAGTGTGTGACACGAACTGTCAAACATGGAGGAGGAAGCGTGATGGTCTAGGGCTCTTTTGCTGGATCCAGAGTCGGCGACAGAGTGACTGGTACCCTGAACCAAAAGGGCTACCACAGCATTTTGCAGCGCCATGCAATACCCTCTGGTCTACGCCTAGTTGGTCAGGGGTTCATCTTACAGCAAGATAATGACCCAAAACATACCTCCAGGCTATGTCAGAACTACCTTAGAAGAAAAGAATAAGACGGTACGCTTCAAATTATCGGATGGCCAGCACAGTCTTCATACTTAAACCCCATGGAGCTGGTTTGGGATGAACTGGACAGAAGGGTTAAATAATTTAAGCAAAGCAACCTACAAGTGCAACACATTTGTGGGAACTTCTGCAACAGTGTTGGAAAGAACTTTCCGAATCAAATACCATGATAATTCTATACCATTTCAACCTTTTATTTACCACCTCACACAATATTTGATTTCCATTGTAGAAAATGTGGTTATATCTGCAAAAGGTGGCTACTTTTATTAGTTATAAATGTAGATAAAATTTTGTTATTATAAAATTATTTTTATCTCCAACTGTTTATTTGTTCTATTCTTTAATTTCAGACTACATTGAGACATTAAACTGAGTACATTTCAATAAAAACTTTTACCGGTAGTGTAGGTTCTCAAAAAGTGGCAAAATAATAACTAGATTAACAATTCCTAAATAAATTGTAGGTGTGGTTGCTTCGCAGTGGTATCAATTGCTGGAAATGGTATAGAAATATGGTAATAGGCTATTGTATAGTGTGAGGTGGTAAATAAAAGGTTGAAATGGTATAGAATTGTCATGGTTTTAAGCCTGCTTATTTATTTCTGGCGGTTGTGGCTACTGTTGGCTGCAAGAGGGCACTTGCGTCGTTTTTTCTTTTCCTCGTGAAGACCAATTTGTCTTAATTGGCTTCAGGCGCGTGCCACTACTTAAGCAGGGTGTTTCCTCTGATCCGTGCTTCAGTGTAACCTCTGGTTTCGCTAGCCGGTAATTTCGGTATTGGAGGGTTTTATAATATAATTTAACCCTTTAATATAAAGGGTTTTATTTTTCGTTTCTCAGTAAAGCGTTTCTTTCCTTGGTTTTCTGTCAGTCCTTTTTGAGGCTTCAACCTGTGTTAACTTTTCTTCTTTTGTTCCTCCTTTATTTTTGCTCAATTTATTTTGCATTGAGCTGGAGGTTTTTTCCTTTTCCTCTCTGTCTGTACTGACTCGGGTTTTCGAGTTCTTCCGCCCTCTTTTCTTGGGCGTTTCCGTTGGCGGATACGCCGGGAGTTATTTACCTTATCTGTCTGTACTGACTCGTGTCTTCGAGTTCTTCCGCTCTCTTTTCTGGGTAGTTTTCTGTTGGCAGATACGCCGGGAGTTATTTCCCTTTTGTGTTTACCGTTTTTCTGTGCCATATTCCTCCTCTTTACTTTTGGTTACTCCACGTTTGTGGATAGCTTGTAGATCCCCTTCGTTACGGTCGCGCCTGGTTCTCCGACCACCTCCCTCGCAAGAATAAAATAGAATAGAATAACTTTTATTTTCCCGATAGGGAACTTCAGTTGTAGCCACCAGCAACAACAAAAAAGACAGACAGTGGGGCAGACCCACAACACACAAACAAACATATCAAATAATACAGCCAAACGTCATGATTAAAAATAGCCCCCGCTGTCTCGAGATGTCCCATGCCATCAACCAGTCAAACACACAAACTCCGCCTCCAAGACTTTTCTCCATAGGCTACACACAGTGTCGCGGTCTCTGTCCACTGTCAAAGTGGCACTCAGCCTTCCCAGGCGCCGCCTCACTCCTCCCCCACATTATCTTCTCTTTTCCTGGTGGCCTTTTGAAGATTGCCTGCAGTCCTGGATCAGTCCCCAATGCTTTTTAACATAATCTAATAATCCTGGACTATTAAAAAGACAAGGATTTAGGCACCATCTTCTATTAGTAGGATCTCTATATGAGGGATTTATGGCTATGCTAACATTTTGTTAAATGTTGTCTATCTGTAACTTTGTTGAAACTGCTGCTGCCACGTCTGGTCAGGACACTCTTGGAAATTATTTTTAATTTCAAGAGGGCTCTCCTGGATAAATAAAGGTAAAAAAAAAAAAAATGTCTATGCTAACAGGGGCATGGTCTGAGATACGTATGATGCCAATTTCATAATACTTTGTTCTCCACACATCAAATAAATTAAGATCACCACAAAATTTTTGCATGACTTTAGTTTTTTTTGGACAAATCAAAAGAGGGTGGGTTTTGATCAATAGCTGGATTAAGAACACAATTGTGATCCCCACCGAGAACTGAAAAAGGTAGACAGGATATACAGTGCCACTAGTATTGGCACCCCTGGTAAAGATGAGTAAAAAGAGTTCACCGTTTGGTGAATTAGCTTAATGTCACACTGAAAAAAATAGAAAAATCCAACCTTTAATTTAAGTAAATTTATTATGAGAAAAGAAATCCCTCATCAAGAAATAATTATTTTTAACAAAACCATGTGTGCTACAATTATTGGCACCCCTGCATTTATATATAGAATAAAGTAACAACCGTCTTTATTTGTTGTGACACAACAACATCAAAAGACTCTTGAAATTTTATTTTCAGGTACTGTTACAAGCGATACTATAACCTCTCTGCATTTGAATGGATCTCTATGGGAATTGGGGGGTGAAACTAGATTCACCTGTAAATTACACTGGTACAGTATGGAACACATGACTGGCTAAATGGCTTTAATTCATCCAGGGTCTAAGGTATCAAACAAGCCCTAAACCATCACTCTGCGGCCAGATATGGAGTAGATGTGGATGGATCACTGCAAGGGTTTCTGACTTTTCCCCCCATAGAGTTCTATAGGAAAATGAGTCAGGAGAAATAACCCTTGCAGTGATCCAAAAACACTAATTGTTGAAGGATTGCTCTATTCTATCCCTCCCTAAAAAATTTTGTTTGTGTTTTCCATTTAACCCCTCTCACCATCCAGATGGTGTGGATAATTTTTAAAAAAAGGTAACAACCCAACTAGATACAAAGATATTATGAGAAGAAACTGAAAAAAAAAAACACACCTGTACATACGAGTATGTACTCATACAGTACATATACATGCATACATATATATATACAAGTACAATGCATTGCTACATCCTACATTGTCAGCAAAATATGAAACTATAATATATGGACCCTAATAAAATTAATCTAATCTAATTAATAATGATAAATAGGGAAGGGAGAAGATGAAGCAGCATATGACCACCTTTTTAAAATAAGATACTATTATTATTATTGCTAATACAAACTACAATCTACTAATTAGGCTGTCGGCTCAAAGGGAACAAGTGGTTGTTTGGCAACGATAAGAAAGGCAGGCCAACATTAAGTGTATCCCAACTTAAAATACATTGCTTTGATAAACATATAGGGCCAGATTCAGAGTTGAAATAAGCACGTGCAAATGGGAACTCCCGAAACTTAGCTTAAAACTATTTGTGATTCAGACATTTGACCTGTTTTAAGCGTCTCTCCAGTATATATGCGGCATTACACGTGCAAGGTGGAGATTTGAGGAAAATTAGACGTGTTCGCAAGTCCTGCAAAATAGGCATACTCAGAGTTTTCACTTAATAATTATTTTCCGCAAAAAGTGCCGCCAATAGATTATTATGTAAAATACAGCATCTTTCGCATAAATTGGATATTAGAATGAGTGCATGTTATTTGAATGTAATATTGGTCATATTTTTCTTTGCATAGCTAAGAAAAATATGTAAAAGTAGGCTATGATTGATCATGTGGTATATCATACCAGACCAATATTAGATGGATTCATTGATAGACCAACCTGGTCTCACAGCCCATTTGTATCTATTCTACGAAATTTCCGAAAAGTCGTACATATCCTACGAATCAGCGATTCCACACCACGTGACTTTACGATTTTTTCCGATTAATTATGAGACAAAACGGAGATCCACCATTTTTATTTCATCGTGAACTAAAGCAAATGGGTAAGTTGCCGGTATTGTACGTATAGTTTATGCTTATAGTTATAGTACATTTATAAAATACCTTTCTTATTTCGTAATCACATTTTAATTAAATATGATTAAACAATTATCTGTGCTATATCTGTGTGGGTTATTTATAGGCTATGTTTATACTAGCTGATGTTAGCTAGGTCTGTTCAGATCAGTGCATACTGCGTAGGCTACAATATGATTATTAATGGATTTAGCTTGTGAGCTAGCCATCAGAGCATGTCGTTTTCGGTTCTTTTGAGACGTATAACATGAGAAAACCGAGCAGATCTGTAATAGAAACAACCGCGTCTCCCCGTTAACTTCTGTAATGAACTGCGATTCCCATGATTCTGTGCGCTGTCTGTGTGTATTGCCTGAGACGTGACGTGTTCAACTCTGAATTGGCTTCATGCGCCAATGAGCAGCTCCCATAAGAATCCATGAAACCGGTAAGCGGAAGCTCTCTCCAGTTCTTCTTATTTATCTCGATGGTTGAACTTCATTCATAAAACCGAGGTTTCCCAAATGAAAAAGGTTTGCTAAAATCATATATGATCATACTTGCAAAGTTTTATAAAAAGCATGTTGATTAGTAGCCTATTATATGATACACTGCTCCAAAAAATTAAGGGAACACTTAATCATCACAGTATAACACCAAGTCAATTAAACCAAACTGGTCACACTGGATGATGTTGCCGGCAGCATAACATTCGCTACGGTGTCTCCAGACTCTTTCACGTCTGTCACATGTGCTCAGTGTGAACCTGCTCTCATCTGAGAAGAGAACGGGGTGCCAATGGCGAACCTGCCAATTCTGGTGTTCTCTGGCAAATGGCAATCGAACTGCACGGTGCTGGGCTGTGAGCACAGGTCCCACTACAGGACGTCGGGCCCTCATGCCACCCTCATAGAGTCAGAAACATGCACAGGAGTAGCCCATTGGAGGTTATTTTGTAGGGCTCTGGCAGTGCTCCTCCTGTTCCTCCTCACACAAAGAAGCAGATACCGGTCCTGCCGCTGGGGTGTTGCCCTTCTACGGCCCTGTCCAGCTCTCCTTGTGTAATGGCCCTTCTCCCGGTATCTCCTCCACGCTCTTGAGACTGTGCTGGGAGACACAGCAAACCTTCTTGCGACGGCACGTATGGATGTGCCATCTTGGAGGAGCTGGACTACCTGTGCAACCTGAATGGGCTGCAGGTACCGCCTCATGCTACCAGTAGTGACAAGGGCACTAGCAAAATGCAAAACTAGAGAAAAATCAGTCAGGAATTATAAGGAGAGAGAAATGGTCTGTGGCCACCACCTGCAAAACCATTTACTTTTTGGGGGTTGTCTTGCTGTTGCCTCTCCTGTCCATCTGTTGTCACTTTCATTTGCACCAAAGCAGGTGAAATTGATTCACAATCGTTTACGCTTCCTAACTGGACAGATCGATATCCCAGAAGTTTAATTGACTTGGTGTTATACTGTGTTGATTAAGTGTTCCCTTAATTTCTTTGAGCAGTGTATATGTGACAGAACAAGGTGGTTTGGACCCGAAATGCATGACTCAGAAATGTGGAATATAATAAATAACCCGCAAGGGTCTTTATTAATAGGATCATTCAAGTGCGTAATCAATATCCAAACAATGGTCATACACAGGAAATCCACAATCAAAGCACAGGTACCGAATCGAGAAGGCAGTCTCATAAACGGTGTCACAGGCAATGGTCGAAATTCAGGGAAAGCTGTCAGCGAGGGCAAAGGTACAGACAAACGGCAGGCAGGTTCATAGTCAATGTCCGGGCGTGGGTCACAACTGAAGTTCTACCGCGGAGCAGAAGTACCGTAGACAGCAGGCGATTCTCGTAGGTCATGCAGGCAGTAGTCAAAAATACACAGGCTGGCAGTAAACAGTAGTAAGGGTACAGGCGTGGGTAATAACAAGAATCAGGCTTGGAAATAAATGCTCAAAAGTGCAAGACAAGTCAAGGCAACAATCTCGCGAGGAAGAAATTAGGAACAGCTTGGTAAAACAAGATGAAGATCATTAGTCAATTAGTCTGTTAGTAATTATCCCATCCTAGCATTAGTAAATTAGTTAATTAGTAAATCACATGAGACATGGTTAGCAGATTAGTGTGTTAGTAATTATGACTAGCATTAGTAAATTAGTAGATTAGGTAACAAGAATCAAGAAGGAAGCGAAGCTGGAGACAGAAAGAAAGAGAGAATGTGAGATCGCAGAAAACATGAACAAATGTGCACAAACAAGTGGGATCATTTGTTTGTGCACCGTGGCTCCCAGCGCAGAACAGAAAGCTTTCCACAGCTGTGAAATTAATTGGGGTCCACGGTCTGACACAATGTCCGCAGGGATGCCATGAATCCTGAAGACCTCTTTAACAAGGACTTCAGCGGTCTCTTGAGCGGAGGGTAATCCAGGCAGGGGAATTAAATGGGCAGCCTTGCTGAAATGGTCCACAACAGTCAGAATGGTGGTATTGCCATCAGAAGGTGGAAGCCCCGTAACGAAGTTTACTCCGAATGTGGCTCCAAGGTCGGCTGGGCACAGGTAGTGGTTGGAGTAGACCCGCCGGAGCTTGATGTGATGCCTTGTTTCTGGCACAGGTGGTACAGGCCTTGATGAAGTTTCTGGTGTCAGGAGCCATGGCGCTCTACCAGAACTTCCTCTTCAGAACCGCTATGGTGCGGGTAAAGCCTGGATGGCACGAGAGCAATGAGGAGTGGGCCCATTGCAGAACTTGTGTCCAAGCTGCTGTAGGGACATACAGGCGGGTACTAGGGTTGGCTCTGGGGTTAGGCTCGTTCCGTAGGGCACTCTTGATAACTGCCTCGATCTTCCAGGAGACTGAGGCGACCAAACATGAGGCAGGAAGAATGTTCTCAGGAGTGTCTTTCTCCGAATAAATGTCAAATTGCCTGGAAAGGGCGTCAGGCTTGATGTTCTTGGAACCAGGTCGGTAGTTCTGGGTAAAATTAAATCTCCTGAAGAACAGAGCCCACCTGGCTTGGCGAGAGTTCAGTCTCTTAGCGGTCTGGAGGTAGGCTAAGTTTTTGTGGTCCGTCCAAACAATGAATGGCACTTCGGACCCCTCGAGCCAGTGTTTCCACTCCTCCAATGTCATCTTGACGGCGAGGAGTTTGCGGTTGCCAATGTCGTAATTCCTCTCCGCAGGGGAAAGTTTGCGCGAGAAGAAAGCACAAGGGTGTAGACCAGTGGTTCTTATCCTTATTGGAGGTACTGAACCCTGCAAGCTTCATCAGTGCATTCACCGAACCCTTGGTAATTGGAAAAATAAAATATGATTTCTTCAAAACATAGGTATATATTTTATTAGTGCACAAAATGAACCATGCATCAGTTGCACACAAAATCACTGTGTTCAAAGAACAAAACCAACAAAACATGAATTTCACACAAAAACATAACTCAATGAATATTTACTGCAAATCAATGTGACTTTTGCTGTTGCCTTTCAGATACAAGTTCAGAAATGCGCGGCTTCACCTTAGCAAGTGCCACTGTCATATAATTTTCACAACAAAGTCTGTTCCTTTTCTTAGTTTTCATGTCTACCATCCTCGAAAAGGATTGCTCGCAAAGATACGTTGTAACAAACGGTGTGAGTATCTCAAGGGCTTTCTTAGCAATAAGAGGGTATGGTACGATTTGGTGACACCAAAACGTTGAGAACGTTGTTGTTCTGAAGAGTTGCTGTTGAAGCTGGCTCTGCTGAAGTTCAATGATTTCGTCGAGGTATTCATCGTTGACATCTGCTGTCGCAACACTAAATGTGAACGGCTGTCTCACCCATGCTGGATATGACTCTCTGGTGGGGAAGTATCCGTCGAGAGACTTTGCAAGCTCATCTAAGTGCATGGCAATTGCTTGCTTCAGCTCCCCAGGTACAGAAATGTCTCCAATTCCAGACACGTCTTCGATCTTACTTACACAGTCGTCCAGCAGGGGAAAGTTTGCGAAGTTATCATTCTCTGTTTGTCGTTTCCATAAAGGTAGCTTTTTTTTAAACGCCTTCAGGTTTTCTTCTGCTTCGATGATGTTGACTCCACCGCCCTGCATCTGTCGATTGAGATGATTGAGAGCATCGAAAATATCAGCCATGTACGCCAAAATGAGAATGAACTCAGAATTTTCGAAGCAATCTGCGTGACAATGTTGGTACTCTCGCAAAAACGGCTAATTCCACACGCATGGCAAAAACACGATTCAGCACCTTTCCCCGGGATAACCACCGAACGTTAGAATGGTACAGAAGTACCTCGAATTCAGAGCCCATTTCATTACACAGCTCTTTGAAGATGCGGTGCTTCATAGCACTATTTCGCACGTAGTTCACACATTCAACTACAATTTTTAATACTTCTGCCAGTTTTGGAGGCAAGGTTTTTGTTGCCAACGCATGCCTGTGCAGAACACAGTGCGTAACAATGATGTGTGGTGCATCGGATTTTCGTCCCAGCATGGCTGGAGCTCCGTCCGAACAAACTGCAGAAACCATATTCCACGAAAGATCGTTGTCTCTGAAGAAGTCATCCACGAGTTTCTTCACATCGGCTGCCTTGGTTGTTGTTGTAAGAGGCTTACAAAATAAAAAAATCTTCCTTTATCACGTCGTCTTTCACATAGCGCACGAATACAACAAGCTGGCTTAGATTGGAAACGTTGGTGGTCTCGTCGAGTTGGAGGCTGAATTTTGCTGGGCTTGAAATCAGATCTGCAACTACTTGAGCCAAGATGTCATCGCTCATGTCGTCTATTCTGCTGCTGATAGTGTCATTTGAAAGAGGAATTTGGGATAACTTATCTTCAGCAGCTTTTCCCAGCATGATATTCGCCATCTTCAACGCAGCTGGTTTTACGAGTGTTTCACCAATGGTGTGTGGTTTTGCTGTGAGGATCGGTTTGTCGATGGGTACAAAGCCGAGAACAGGCAGAGTAGCCTTTTCATCGAATCTGGCTCTCTTCACCTTGAATTCAGCGAGCGTTGTATTCTTGTATTTCCCATCTCCATGCAGCTTTAGGAAGTGTTCCCTTAGTTTTGCCGGTGCTAGACTAGAATTGCTCAACTTGGCATTGCAAATCATGCATTGAGGACGCTGACTCCCATCACGTTCCTTTGTACACGTGAATCCATATTGTACGTATTCGTCCAACCAGTTTCTTTTTTTGCTCGACATAGTTAGTATGAAGGGATTGAAAGATTAAAAGAAAATCATAAATGACGTACAATCACAACAGCCACAAGTCGACTACTGAGCGCAACAAGTTCCCTGCAGCACAGATATCAAAGCCAAGCGATGTGGCGTGATCAGCTGCAGCCAATGATGGCCAAGTGGAGCGTGACGTCACGAATAATACGAGTGGGGCTGAATGGAACAGACACACACACATAAGCCTGGGCCGATTTTTTGCTTTGTTCAAAACGCTTTAAAAAATTTTTTATTTATAAATTAATATTTTCAAATAAAATTTTATATTGTTATCGTAATTTATCTTTGAATAAACTAGTTTATCATGGAAATTTATTTTGTGTAACAAATTTTTACTAAGCAACTAAATATTTGTAATCTAACACGGCGAAGAAAAATTGTGTGTTGCCAAATTGTCGGCAGCCGATTTTTTGACGGCCGACAAAAACGGCCCGACATTGCTTGTGTGAACCGGGCTATACTGTGTGTGTCTTGACCCCTGCCGAACCCCTGAGACTGACTCAACGAACCCCTGGGGTTCGATCGAACCCAGGTTAAGAACCACTGGTGTAGACGGTTGTCGGTAGGAAAAACTTGGGAAAGTACTGCTCCCACCCCAGAGTCAGAGGCGTCCGTCTCTACCACAAACTGGCGGGTGGGGTCTGGGTGGAGGATGGGTGCAGAGGAGAATAGCTTCTTAATCTTTTGGAACGCCCCCTCAGCTTCAGGGCTCCAGCGAAAAGCTATGGCAGAGGACGTGAGTTTGGTGACGACTTGGCTGTAGCTGCGAATGAATCTTCTGTAGAAGTTAGCGAATCCCAGGAAGCGGTGAAGTTGTTTACGAGTCGCAGGCGTGGGCCAGTCAGTGACCGCCTGAATCTTCTTGAGATCCGCTCATGTCTGCCCTCTCTCCAGAATAAAGCCCAGGAACTCCACAGTGTCGGAGTGGAACACACACTTCTCGGCCTTGACAAACAGTTTGTTCTCCAACAATCTTTGAATAACCTGTCTTACGTGGTCTTGATGTTCCTTGATGTTCTTGGAATAGATGAGGATGTCGTCAAGGTATACAAATACAGTTCGGCCCAAAAGGTCACGGAGCACGTCATTGACCTGGTATTCAAAGTGTCCCAGGGGGGTATTGAACGCCGTCTTCCACTCGTCCCTCGACCGAATACGCACTAAGTGATATGCGTTTCATAGGTCGAGCTTGGTGAAGACAGTGCCGTCGTGGAGTGGGTGGAAAGCTGAGTCAATGAGTGGTAGTGGGTATTTGTTCTTTATGGTGATATTGTTAAGCCCTCTGTAGTCAATGCATGGACGCAGGGTGCCATCTTTCTTTGGACGAAGAAGAACCCCGCGCCCACTGGTGACGAGGATGGTCGAATGAGTCCATTAGCGAGGCAGTCTTGAATATATGTCTCCATAGCCTCTCTCTCCGGCTTGGAGACGTTATACAGACGCCTGGACGGGAGCGCGGAACCGGGTAGCAGCTCGATGCCACAGTCATATAGTCGGTGTGGAGGGAGGGTCTGGGCCTGGGTCTTACTGAAAACAACCCCGAGGTCATGGTAGGTAGTAGGAACGGTCTGCAGCGAGGGTGGGAGGGCTTGGGATGAGGTACTGGCGCCCTCAGCAGGTGTAGGAGCGGGTTTCAGGCAGGCTTGGTGACACTCACGGCCCCAGGCTTGTATATTGCTGGTGTTCCAGTCGATAGTGGGGTTGTGTTTCTGTAACCATGGTAGTCCAAGAATGAGGGGGTCGTGTGGTGAGTGGATAACCTTGAACTGTATCTCCATCAGGTGGTTGCCGGAGATAATTAACTGGAGGGGTATAGTGATCTTGCTCATGCAGAAGAAGGGCTTTCCATCAAGAGACAGGGCGTATACTAGTCTGTTCAAAGGCAAGGTCGGAATGTCTAGATCCTTCACCATCCCATCGTCAATTAGGTTGGAGTCAGCTCCGGAATCAATCAGGGACCAAACTTGGATCTTTTCTCTCAGGCAAATGGAAGGTGGCAGAGAGGTAGGGTCGATGATTGTCCTTGGGGGCTTGGGCTTGACTCGTTAGGGATCTCACCCTAACAGCAGAATCTGACCTCTTAGGCCGTAGGGTGCACTGTTCGAGAGAGTGCCCTTGCTAGCCACAGTAGTAGCAGGAGCCGGTCTCCCTCTGACGCTTGCATTCCTCAGGCATAATCTTTATTCTGGCACGAGAGAGATCAGTGGTCATGGGTTGGAGTAGGGTTGCCAGGTTGTGCGTCGTGGGTTCTGTCTTTCGGTATGGCGTTGACGAGACCGGTTGTCCATCCGAATGACAGCACAGATGAGTGGGTCAAGTTGGGTGATGAGTTCACGGTGGGCTAGCTCATCCTTGAGCTCCTCATTGAGGCTGGCTCGGAACAGGTCAGCCAGAGCCGCATCATTCCACTGGGTCACAAGAGTTCGAAAATCGATGGAGTGGTCAGATGCGTTCTTCCCTTCTTGGCGTAGTGTGAGCAGCCTTTGAGAAGGTTCTTGATCCCCGGAGGCATGTTCAAAAACCTTGCGAATCTCCCGGATGAATTTGGGATAACTGGTGGAGAAGGATCCCCCGGACCACCGGGCTGATAATATAGAAAGGAATTGCCAGAATCATATTGAAAAATAGTCTAATCGACTTACTCTCGCCAAACAAAATAAAGAAAGGTTTATTCATTAGAATTATCATACTGAATATCATACTACTTTTGTCACAGCCGGGATGATTTTGTTTGTGGTCGTCACCATGGAGACGCATTCGCATTATGCTCAGGAATGACTGTTGGATCTGCAGCCACGGAGTTTACCATCGCTCTTCACCGGAGTTGAAGATGTCGGGACTGATCCGGGAGTGCAGCCATGCTAATGGTCTTAATAAATCAGGCCCTTAGATATTAGAAACTATGGCCCAATCTCAATGTCCGCCCTCACACACACCATCACAGACTTTGAACGTTTCCGATAAGTCCGCAAGGGCTCAGGGCTGTCCCACTGTAAAAACGGCAAGTGCACGAAGGGCTCTGTCGCGGACTTTTCGAGCCCTTTATGTGGACTTTCTTCAGAAGGCCACCAGGGAAGGAGAAGATAATGCGGAGGAGTGAGGCTGCGCGACTGGGAAGGCTGAGCTCGACAGTGGACAGAGACCGCAGCACTGCGTGTATGGAGGAAAGGCGGAGGCGGAGTTTGTGCGTTGGACTTATGACACTGGACATCTCGGGACAGCGGGGGCTGTTTCTAATCATGGCTATTCCACTTTAATTCACTTAAGTCACTTGATTAATGCAATGATTCTATTGTATGTCTTTATTTGATATGTTTGTTTGTGTGTTGTGGGTCTGCCCCACTGTCTATGCCTTTTTTGTTGTTGCTGGGGCTACAACTGAAGTTCCCGAAAGGGAAATAAAAGGTTATTCTATTCTATTCTATATCAATTATTGATTTCCCCATTGCTGAGAGTTTGTAACTGTAACTTCCACAAGCAAATCTTCTGTATTGGAAATACTATTCTCTGCCTTGTCTCAGCGAGCAGAATGTTCTTGAATTTTTGTACAGATATTATCTAACTTACCAGAGAAGTCATTAAGCCTACGTTCCATAGCCGCAGCAATGTTTGTTGTGATTTCTTGAAATATTTGTGCGCTGCCCGTTTTTTCTAAAACGCCATCACAGGTTTCGACGTCTGTCGGCGTCTGTTGGCTTGCGACTATGTCACTTTTTGGTATCTTTTCCTGCCATATTGGCTAACTCTGAGTAACCCTCACTGAATTAACTTAACTTAATATGTATTTTATGTAAAATTGCACAATTTGGCTGTTTTTAAGTTAGAACTTGGATGGAAAAGGTAGGAGCTGCGGTTTTCCGCTCCTCTCACTTCAGCGTCTTCATATGATCAAGGTCTTGATTGAAGACCATTCATTAGTTGAATCAGGTGTTGTACTTTACTCACCCTTTTCCAGTTTTCGGTAGTTCAGTAATGTAAATATAATGTATTCTGATCACTTTTTACTATTTCTAGGTGTCAGTATCTTTCATAGCTCTGATAGAAGAGACCTAAAAATGTAAAAACCATGCATCCATTACATTTCTTTTGAAGGCAGTCTCTCTTGAGCCCTCTCTGCTGGATGCTTACTGGCACCGTCACAGTATTCACCTGCTAAGGAACGACTCCCTGAGGGCATTAGAGGACCTAGACTTCATCACTAAGCACAACAACCAGCATTCAGGTGAGAACAGCTTTAGGGCCTGATTTACTAAGACCTTTTAGCACATGCAAAACCAATAACATGACCAATGGTTGGTCATAGTATTTGTTTTGCACCAATCATTTGTTGTGTTATTAGTTTTATGTGTGTTAAAAGATTTTGCCCATGCTAATGGTCTTAATAAATCAGGCCCTTAGATATTAGAAACTATGGCCCAATCTCAATGTCCGCCCTCACACACACCATCACAGACTTTGAATGTTTCCGATAAGTCCGCAAGGGCTCAGGGCTGTCCCACTGTAAAAACGGCAAGTGCACGAAGGGCTCTGTCGCGGACTTTTCGAGCCCTTTATGTGGACTTTCTGCAAGTCTGCAATCCCGCAGACTTTGCTGAGGGAATTACCCACAGTTCATTGTGTTTGTGACATTAAAAACGGAAACACAGCCAGAAGCTTCTCAAAAATTGTAAGCAAATGACACACATGGCGGGCAGAGATCTTTCAGCGCGTACAAATCTAAAAGTTCTAAATCGGCTATTGTCATGAACATCATGCATGCGAAGTGTCATCAAGGCAACTTATAATGTTGCAAAGTGCTGTCCCATTTCTCATATTTTGTCCCTTTTAGAGCCCTTGCATTCTCACACGCTCAGGCAATTCTGCGGGGGCTCAGTCCTTAGGGCACAGGTTGGACATTGAGATTGGGCCTGTGTTTTTTTTTGCTGCAATGACTTGTGTCACCACTTGATTAAGTTGGGCTCATTCAACTGTCATTATATGATTATTTGTGGGCAGGATGCTTTAAAAGTTATGGAGAGATTTAATTTTGAATTTTGGGCAGTTGTTACCTATGGCACAAGCAGGAAGCATAGATATTGGGGACCCTGTTACAACTGGTGGCAGAGATAAAGTATATCTACAGTCACATGACTTTTTTATACATGAACATTTTTCTCACAGTGCATAAACACAAGTTCAATATACACCGTGTTATCAGGTATTGATGAGACGCAACTGTCAATCTGTAGAATTTGGTAGAAGTTGATAGATTTAATGTGATGAACATTGACTGATTTTACTGAATAAAATCACTTAAATAAAGATCTCTAGTTATGTTTAGTAAAAAATTCTACTTTATCTACTAAAACTCTAACTTGTCTTCCAGAGGCATTCAAGTCCAAAGCAGAAATTTACAGAGCAAAAGGCAATACCACACAGGCCATACTGAACTACACTCAAGCAATCAAGTGCCACCCAGAGGATGATGAGAATTACTTCAAGAGAGCTAAAATGTATGAAGAGAGGACTGAGATTATACTGGCGATGGAAGACTATGCCACTGTAAGCGCTCTTCAGTACTTTGCATGACATTACAATTATTTAGCAGACAAATTCATGTAGAGTGACGATAAAGCATGCTATAACAATATACGCTTAATGGTCTACACTCTGGCTCCAAAATCCCTATTCATTTTTGGAAGTGTTTAGAATGTTCCCAAATTATTCCTGCCTGTAAGTTAATATTTTGCTTATCTTTATGATTTCTGGCCTCTGCTTATTTCCACATTGCAACTGAGATCAGTGGCGGGTGTAATTCAATGGGTTATATACAGTATGTGAACTCCCTTAAACAATTTTCATACATTTTATTTATTGATTTAATTGTATTGGTAGTTACCTGCATGCGTGGAGGGAGCAGCTGAAGTGCATGCATTTCAAACATGCTCTCTGCTGTGTAATGAACTGTACCAGTGCACTAATAAATAGAGTAGGGGAACTGATCTAGGATCAATTTTGCTTTTAGCTTATAATAGATATAGTTAGGACAGGGGTGTCCAATCTTATCCGAAAAGGGCCGGTGTGGGTGCAGGTTTTTGTTTTAGCCCAGTACAAAGACACCTGATTCTACTTATCAATGTCTTGATTGAATACCATGATTAGTTAATTAGTTGAATCAGGTGTAGTAGTGCTGGGCTAAAACAAAAACCTGCACCCACACCGGCCCTTTTCGGATAAGATTGGACACCCCTGAGTTAGGACATGGACAAGAGAATCCTTATCCTAGATCAGCACTCCTACGTTGAGACACTGTGAATAATACTGAGACTCTATCAGGGGGAGGGGGAGATACGTATGAGACCTACAGCAGAAGTTACTAAGGGCTAGAGTCTTTCACGCATGTTTCACGCATCTCTAAGCAATGAACTGCAGAAATCCTGGGGTACAAGATAATCTGTTTATTAACAATGATCTGATCCAGTTAAGCGTGGGTGAAACAAGGGGACCTGACACCAGGGCTGCGTCCCAATAGTAAAAAAATGCACCCTCCTTTCCTCCGTCCGGAAACTGATTTTTGTGTTGCTGATTACATCTTAATTAGGTATTAATGGTTACATATTAATGAATGTCTCTACGCAAACTGCGATGTCAGGTACATTGTATACTTGTACTCGAAACATTCAGGCAGTTTTGCATTCTTCCGGGAAGAAGAGGAGTGGTAGTGGGGGAGTGGAGAAAAGGAGGTGAAGAGTGAAGAATATTGGGACGCACCCCTGGGCTTTCCAGGACAAGGGCTCTCCTTCCTGCATGAACATTTGAAAAGAGACAGCTGATTTTAGCTGATTTGTGTCAATGTGAGAAGAGTGACAGCGAAGCTTGATTTTTTCAGACATTCACCATAAACCCAGGGAGGTCAGATGCACTCCTGACCTACAGCCTGCACCACGTTCACACCTGCAGCTGGGCACTGGCCCTGAAGAACCTAAGCCAGCTGCTGGAGCAAGAACCTCACCACGCCCAGGCCAGGTCACTGTCCCATTCATTTAATTTCATATACTGTATCCACGCCCAGGCCAGGTCACTGTCCCATTCATTTAATATACTGTATTCACACCAAGGCCAGGTCACTGTCCCATTCATTTAAATTACTGTATTCACACCAAGGCCAGGTCACTGTCCCATTCATTTAATTTCATATACTGTATCCACGCCCAGGCCAGGTCACTGTCCCATTCATTTAATTTCATATACTGTATCCACGTCCAGGCCAGGTCACTGTCCCATTCATTTAATTTCATATACTGTATCCACTCCCAGGCCAGGTCACTGTCCCATTCATTTAATTGCATATACTGTATCCACGCCCAGGCCAGGTCACTGTCCCATTAATTTAATTTACTGTACCCACACCCAGGCCAGGTCACTGTCCCATTAATTTAATTTAATATACTGTATCCACACCCAGGCCAGGTCATTGTCCCATTCATTTAATTTCATATACTGTATCCACGTGATGACCAGGTCACTGTCCCATTCATTTAATTTAATATACTGTATCCACGCCCAGGCCAGGTCATTGTCCCATTCATTTAATTTCATATACTGTATCCACGCGATGACCAGGTCACTGTCCCATTCATTTAATTTCATATACTGTATCCACGCGATGACCAGGTCACTGTCCCATTCATTTAATTTAATATACTGTATCCACGCCCAGGCCAGGTCATTGTCCCATTCATTTAATTTCATATACTGTATCCACGCGATGACCAGGTCACTGTCCCATTCATTTAATTTAATATACTGTATCCACGCCCAGGCCATGTCACTGTCCCATTCATTTAATTTACTGTATTCACACCAAGGCCAGGTCACTGACCCATTCATTTAATTTCATATACTGTATCCACGCGATGACCAGGTCACTGTTCTATTCATTTAATTTACTGTATTCACACCAAGGCCAGGTCATTGTCCCATTCATTTAATTTCATATACTGTATCCACACGATGACCAGGTCACTGTCCCATTCATTTAATTTTATATACTGTATCCACGCCCAGGCCAGGTCATTGTCCCATTCATTTAATTTCATATACTGTATCCACGCGATGACCAGGTCATTGTCCCATTCATTTAATTTTATATACTGTATCCACGCCCAGGCCAGGTCACTGTCCCATTCATTTAATTTAATATACTGTATCCACGCCCAGGCCAGGTCACTGTCCCATTCATTTAATTTACTGTATTCACACCAAGGCCAGGTCACTGTCCCATTAATTTAATTTCATATACTGTATCCACGCGATGAAACAGGTCACTGTCCCATTAATTTAATTTCATATACTGTATCCACGCGATGACCAGGTCACTGGTCTATTAATTTCATATACTGTATCCACGCGATGACCAGGTCACTGTTCTATTCATTTAATTTCATATACTGTATCCACGCGATGACCAGGTCACTGTTCTATTAATTTCATATACTGTATCCACGCGATGACCAGGTCACTGTCCCATTCATTTAATTTAATTTACTGTATCCACGCCCAGGCCAGGTCATTGTCCCATTCATTTCATTTCATATACTGTATCCACGCGATGACCAGGTCACTGTCCCATTCATTTAATTTAATTTACTGAATTCACACCAAGGCCAGGTCACTGTCCCATTCATTTAATTTCATATACTGTATCCACGCGATGACCAGGTCACTGTTCTATTTATTTAATTTACTGTATTCACACCAAGGCCAGGTCATTGACCCATTCATTTAATTAAATTTACTGTATCCACGCCCAGGCCAGGTCATTGTCCCATTCATTTCATTTCATATACTGTATCCACGCGATGACCAGGTCACTGTCCCATTCATTTAATTTAATTTACTGAATTCACACCAAGGCCAGGTCACTGTCCCAGTCATTTAATTTCATGTACTATATCCACTCCCAGGCCAGGTCATTGTCCCATTCATTTAATTTCATATACTGTATCCACGCGATGACCAGGTCACTGTCCCATTCATTTAATTTACTGTATTCACACCAAGGCCAGGTCACTGTCCCATTCATTTAATTTCATATACTGTATCCACGCGCAGGCCAGGTCATTGTCCCATTCATTTAATTTCATATACTGTATCCACGCGATGACCAGGTCACTGTCCCATTCATTTAATTTCATATACTGTATCCACGCGATGACCAGGTCACTGTCCCATTCATTTCATTTCATATACTGTATCCACGCCCAGGCCAGGTCATTGTCCCATTCATTTAATTTCATATACTGTATCCACGCGATGACCATGGTCACTGTCCCATTCATTTAATTTAATATACTGTATCCACGCCCAGGCCAGGTCACTGTCCCATTCATTTAATTTCATATACTGTATCCACGCCCAGGCCAGGTCACTGTCCCATTCATTTAATTTCATATACTGTTCCACACCCAAGCCAGGTCACTGTCCTATTCATTTAATTTAATATACTGTATCCATGCCCAGGCCAGGTCATTGTCCCATTCATTTAATTTTATATACTGTATCCACGCCCAGGCCAGGTCACTGTCCCATTCATTTAATTTTATATACTGTATCCACACCCAAGCCAGGTCACTGTCCTATTAATTTAATTTAATATACTGTATCCATGCCCAGGCCAGGTCACAGTCCTATTCATTTAATTTAATATACTGTATCCACGCCCAGGCCAGGTCACTGTCCCCTTCATTTAATTTCATATACTGTATCCACGCGATGACCAGGTCACTGTCCCATTCATTTAATTTCATATACTGTATCCACACCCAAGCCAGGTCACTGTCCTATTAATTTAATTTAATATACTGTATCCATGCCCAGGCCAGTTCATTGTCCCATGAATTAAATTACATATACTGTATCCATGCCCAGACCAGGTCACTGTCCCATTCATTTAATTTCATATACTGTATCCACGCCCAGGCCAGGTCACTGTCCCATTCATTTAATTTCATATACTGTACCACACCCAAGCCAGGTCACTGTCCTATTCATTTAATTTAATATACTGTATCCATGCCCAGGCCAGGTCATTGTCCCATTAATTTAATTTAATTTACTGTATCCACGCCCAGGCCAGGTCACTGTCCCATTCATTTAATTTCATATACTGTATCCACGCCCAGGCCAGGTCACTGTCCCATTCATTTAATTTTATATACTGTATCCACGCCCAGGCCAGGTCACTGTCCCATTCATTTAATTTCATATACTGTATCCACACCCAAGCCAGGTCACTGTCCTATTCATTTAATTTAATATACTGTATCCATGCCCAGGCCAGGTCACTGTCCTATTCATTTAATTTAATATACTGTATCCACGCCCAGGCCAGGTCACTGTCCCCTTCATTTAATTTCATATACTGTATCCACACCCAAGCCAGGTCACTGTCCTATTCATTGAATTTCATATACTGTATCCATGCCCAGGCCAGGTCACTGTCCCATTCATTTAATTTCATATACTGTATCCACACGATGACCAGATCACTGTCCCATTCATTTAATTTCATATACTGTATCCACACCCAAGCCAGGTCACTGTCCTATTCATTTAATTTAATATACTGTATCCATGCCCAGGCCAGGTCATTGTCCCATTCATTTAATTTCATATACTGTATCCACGCCAAGGCCAGGTCACTGTCCCATTCATTTAATTTCATATACTGTATCCATGCCCAGGCCAGGTCATTGTCCCATTCATTTAATTATATATACTGTATCCACGCGATGACCAGGTCACTGTCCCATTAATTTAATTTAATATACTGTATCCACGCCCAGGCCACGTCATTGTCCCATTCATTTAATTTCATATACTGTATCCACACCCCGGCCTGGTCTTTGTCCCATTCATTTAATTGCATATACTGTATCCACGCCCAGGCCAGGTCACTGTCCCATTCATTTAATTTACTGTATCCACACCAAGGCCAGGTCACTGTCCCATTCATTTAATTTACTGTATCCACCCCAAGTTCAGGTCACTGTCCTATTAATTTATTTTACTGTATCCACACCATGGCCACTGATACACTGTATGGTAAAGATTATTCCTTTATTAGCTTTATAGGCTAATTCTCACAAATGCCTCGCAAATCAATGTGAAGTCCTGCATATTCAGATAAAGACGAATGTGCATGCACATGTTGTCTGTGTGTACATGTGCGCGTACACATGCGTGCAGTGCCGGATCTACCATATGGGCAATTGGGCATGTGTCCAGGGGCACCACGCTCTAGCAGCCGACATTTTTTTCTTTTTTTCTTTCCCTAACACAAAGCACTAGCTAGCTGAACCACCAATCAGAGCGCTCCTGTGCATTGCAATGGTTGCGAACCACCACGGACTCCGTAAAGCTTCCGTTTAGAAATCATTACTTTCTCATTTCTATGAGGATTGTAGCCTACCTAAAACGAAGAGTTTTAGCTCTGTAGGCTATATCAAAATTAAATAAAAATGGTTAAACGGTGCGCACGGGAAGCAAAGATCAATCAATTGTCTATGTCACATAGGTTAGGTAAAGAATAAATATATAAATTATGTTCTATTAAATAGTTTTGTAACGTTACTTACCCAGCTGTGCACGGTAGGCCACAAACAGTTCTGCCATGTTATGGCAGTGCTGCTCACTTCCACTGACAACAGGCTAAGCTTCTCTTGTTTACGCTGAGAGCGATAGCTGACATTTTTAATTTTTAAATTTTTGATAAGATCACAGTCTTTCCCAAGAAGTGATGCAGTCTCTGTAATTAGTATTTTGTCTCCGAATCAACGATGTTGTTCAGAATTGCTACTTTCATATATTTGTGAAAGATTAAGATCTGAAGCGATAAAGGCAACAGCATCATAGGTTTGAGCAATGAGCTTTCCAGTGAAGTTGAACCACATTTTAATCTCCACAAACACAAATAAAAACTGTGACGTTAGTTTACATTGTTTTTGCAATGTAAAATATAGAGCAGAAGCCGCGGTATGAGGTTACATATGAATTGAGGCTAGTATAAGTCACTCGGTCGGTCTGTCCGAATTTTTTCTGCTGCTTTGTAGTATACACTTGATCCGGGTTACCCAGAGTGACGTGTGCAGCGCGTGATCCGGGTTACCCAGAGTGACGTGTGCAGCGCGTGATCCGGGTTACTCAGAGTGACGTGTGCAGCGCGTGATCCGGGTTCCCCAGAGTGACGTGTGCAGCGCGTGATCCGGGTTACCCAGAGTGACGTGTGCAGCGCGTGATCCGGGTTACCCAGAGTGACGTGTGCAGCGCGGGATCCGGGTTACCCAGAGTGACGCGTGCAGCGTGTCAGTGTTTTTGAGTTAGCGTAGTTACTCCCTGGTTGCGATATTCATCACAAATATATGAAAGTAGCGATTCTGAACAACTGGTGTCATGGTTGATTCGGAGACAAAATACAAATTACAGAGACTGCATCACTTCTGGGGAAAGACTGTGATCTGATTTGCTAGAAAAACAAACTAACCTAGCACCTAGTACATTGTGTTCTAAAACTCGCCACCTGCGATTAGACGAGGTGAATCGCCTGGAACAGCAAGCGCCGACATAGGACATTCTGAGACGGGGTAGGTCACTGCAATTTCTCTATGCAACATTCTATAACGGTTTTATTGCGTCGCAAATCTTTGATCTGAACTGGCCTTTACTTAACGTTACATTATCTGTTAAATTGAAGTTACCGATCAAATGATAACGTTGGTATTTTGAAGCAAGCGTTTCCATTCGCCCATGTAACGTTTGCTAGCTACCTGCTAACGTTACTGGGTGATGGGGCAAACGTTAAGGTTGTACATTGTTAAACCGGTTACGTTTATGGTTACTTTTGGTACTTGCACTTTGGCACTTTTACTCAATTGGTGTTTGAATGGGGGACTTTCTACTTTTACTGGAGTCATTTTTAGCGGTGACCAGCAGCGAGTAGAAGTCACTCTGTCGGTAATTAGGTCGGTCTGTCCAATATTTCTGCAATAAACTATACCCGCACATACAGATACTTTGGCATATGGTCGCGGGTTATCACGTGCTAATGTGCTTGTTCCATTGCACTAGAGGGCGCTGTTGAAATTTTACCATTTTCAAAAGAGGTAAATGGATATTAATGTGATTTTGTTGGAGTTATATTTATTTTTATATAATTAATTTATAGATTTTTTCCCCCTTCAAATTCTTGAGGAGTACAGTTCTCCCTCTCCTCTATGGACGGGCCTCCACTAATCTGCATGTATGTACAGTTGTGGTCAAAAGTTTGCATACACTTAGGTTGAAGTCATTAAAACTAATTTTTAACTACTCCACATATTTCATGTTAGCAAACTATAGTTTTGGGAAGTCAGTTAGGACATCTACGTTGTGCATAACACAAGTAAGTTTCCCAACAATTATTTACAGACAGATTATTTTACTTTTAATTCACTATATCTGTCATGGGATTTCGCCTTCTGTTATTCCTGTGGTCCTTCCCCCTCGGAGCCGCGAGAGGGCGTCCTTGCTTTATTTTTCAGTCCTCCGCTCCAGGTCTTCGCTCTTCCTTAATTCCTTCCTACTTCTTTAATTTTCTGCACCGGTCCTCATTACCAGTCGGCTATATAAACCCTGTGGTTTCCTTTGTTCCTTGCTTGATTGTAGTCATTCTACTGACATGGCAGCTGGTAAGGTATAGGTTCTAAGCAACTGCTTCACTCTTAAGTTCTTAAGAGTAACACGGGACTTATAGCTGCATTAAATATTTTCATGGTTGGATTTTATTTTCTCATTTGCACTTGCTGTCTTTCGTTTTAGTTTTTGCTTCTGTTCTCGTTGAGACAAATTGCCTTTATTTTTCCTTTGTTTATCTTTCTAGTGCTCTACCATATTGATAGCGAGAGGTATTTTCTTTTTACTCGAGATTCGAGTTTGCCCTCTTTTTGGGTTGGATTGAGTTGGTTTAGGCCTGGAGTGTTTTTTTACTCTCTATTTTTGTTTGTCCATTTTCCTTTCCTTGTGCGGATCCGTCCGCTTCAGTGGTGTAAACTACGGTTTACACTTTTACACTTTTCCTTGGCTGTCGCGCCTGGTTCTCCGACCCTGACACTCCCCCTTACAATATCAGAAATTTACATACACTAAGTTGACTGTGCCTTTAAATTTTTTATATTTGGTCGCATATCCTTTCGTTTAGCATGCCATGACTTTGTGATGTCTGTGAACCAACAACTTCAAAAGGCTCTTGATATCTTATTTTCTGGTACACTTACAAGCGATACTATAACGTCTCTGCATTTGAATGAATCTCTATGGGAATTGGAGGGTGGGACTAGATTTAGCTATACATTATGCTGGAACCATATGGAATACATGATTGGTAAAATGGCTGTAAGTCATCAAGGGTCCGAGGTATGAAACGAGCCTAAAACCATCACTCTGCTGCCAGATATGCAGATTTTAATGCTTTCAGTAGCGGAGAATCAAATGCGACAGGAGGGGGATCAGAACCCACAAAGGTGAGAACCACTAATGGAGCTTAAACCGCTAATGTGTAGAAAAGAAAAAGGAATAATCCTAGTAGTTAAACAGCCAAATAATAATCAACCCAGGAAAATAGGGCAAACTCGAAAACACGAGTGAGAGAACAAAACAAAATCTTCCGAGCTCAAATACTAGAGCTGACACGGGGAAACAATAGAAAAGAAACACCTTCGGCACGTAACAATAAAACGGCCAGTAAGAAGGTGAAATTAAAATGAAACAACAAAGAAGAATGTCTCAGGAAGAACAGCACGGAGTAAGTCGAACAGTATATCCTCAAAACTAACACGAAGAAGCAAGTCCCTCGTAAACATAAAGCAAAGCTTTAATATCACGAGGTCGCTTGTACTATATCTGGCTCAATGTAAGTAGGAATGGCAAAGTAGCACCGGGAAGCGGAAGTGAAAAGCTTAAGTACCCCGCAGGCAGTAGCACAGGTGAAACGAATAATATGCGAGGTGAAGCAAAACCGTGGGAAAAAATCTGATAGATTCCCAACCGGAGAGAAAGGATGAGAACCGCAGCGAAAAGGAAAAATAAACCACGGACCATGACAGTAGATATGGATGGATCACTTTAAGGGTTGTTTCTCCTGACAAATTTTCCTATTGAACTCTATGGGAAAAATAAGTCAGGATAAGAAACCCTTCAAGTTATCCATCCATATCTACTGTATTTCTGGCAGCAGAGTGATGATTTAACCCCTTAGTGCAGATGGCATATTTGGTAAATCATGGGGGTACTCTGTTTAAGGCTTTATAACTCCAGGTGTGAGCATCACATAAACTTGGTAAATGGCTTAAATGAAACAAAGCCGGTGTACCATTTTTAGTACAAACTTTGATTTGTTTATTTTCATAATTTAAGTCAAAATTAAGTGCCGGAAATGCTAGCAAAACTTAGCAAAAAATGCAACAAAATATATATTTCTTCAAAATACTGAGAGGTACATAAGTGAAACAGGTAAAACTACACATTTCCTGGATCATAAACTCCTTGTCCACAAGCATTCAATAATCGCAGGGTGATATACAGAACTACTAAAGATCTATGACACGAAATGTAAGCAGTGTAGCCTGATGTACCCAGGGTCTCCAAACCTATCCAAATTGGCTAAAATGTGAATAGCTGTAAATCTTAAACTAATCATACATTTCAGTGCAAATCAACCGTTTTGACTAATTTAACTCACCTTTTTTTCATTTTCATGTGGGAATTATTTTGGATCAGTACAGGGGGGTGGATATCTAGGTGTCCAATAACCTACCCAAAACCTCTCCGAGAAATTATTAAAAAGCCTTTTGTCCTTTATAAAGCATATACATTTTACCTTACGATCACTTAATGGATGAAAACATAGATATTGCACAGTTTCAGTTCAGTGTTTGATGCCAAGTGTGCCATTTTTTCACCATTATCCTTCATATACTGCTTCATCCTGTGCGATGCCTTCGTGGCCAACATGCACTCATCAATGGCACGGTCTTCAATATGCTGTAAGGATCTGGTCCTGCAGTGGCTTCACTCTGAACAGTAGAGGGCACTGCTGGAGTGGCAGAGGTGGAGGGTCAAGCATGTTATAGGAACAAATTACATAATGCAGAAGCATTATAACACTGTGGTACACACAGCTAAATATGAAATCATTCACTCTTGTACTTCAGTAAACACTTTCTTCTGTATGCTACATTATGTTATATTTTGTTGCGTGCTCTAGGATGGCATTACTCTGTAGTGTGTTTCACAACTGTTGCTTATTTATTTTATTTATTTATTTTACATTCATCTTGCACACATCTGGACACAGTACATTTGAATACATATTTTCCATTCCCTAAGTGAAAAGCATCACCCATGGATATACTAATACCCCATAGAGTACATTATGCACAAAGAAATTACAATACAATAAAATAATATCGGAAAACACTACCAATGTTCTAGCTTCACGGCAAATCGAGGCATAAAATAAACTCCTCAAAAAAAGTTCGGAAACGTTATTTCGGTCGATTATTCCTCCCCTTTAATAATACCAATTGGTATTGTATTTTATATCGTTGGAAAGCCTGATTAGTCACCTTTACAACGAGGTACAACTTGTAAGGATCATGCATTCGTGGAATGAGCAACACAGCTAACCGTGTGGGTAGTGGCCCAAAAAAATGTGCCAAAATCCCCTGCAATATTCTTCTGTTGGTATTCACTCTCGTTTTGAGCTTCAAGTGCTGGCAGGTGTATGCCAGTGGGATGGAATGGGATGCCATCCCACAGCAGTGTGTGACCAGGCTGGTGACCAGCATGAGGAGGATCTTCCACACGCTACTGAGGTCCCTGACAGTGTAAAATGAATAAAGTGTAAAAATGGCCAATATGTGTTGTTTTTTCCTTATTACTGTGGGAGAGTGCAATCATCCAGTCCACCAAGCAACTCAAAACGAGAGTGAATACCAACAGAAGAATATAGCAGGGGATTTTGGCACATTTTTTTGGGCCGCTACCCACACGGTTAGCTGTGTTGCTCATTCCACGAATGCACGATCCTTACAAGTTGTACCTCGTTGTAAAGGTGACTAATCAGGCTTTCCAACGATATAAAATACAATACCAATTGGTATTATTAAAGGGGAGGAATACTCGACCGAAATAACGTTTCCGAACTTTTTTTGAGGAGTTTATAACTTACGACTGAGCAACCAAACAGAACAGCGCTAAAATACGCTATTTCATTGTGAATGCTATGAATTCTAACAAAGCAGGCCACCACGAGCCACTACGGGAACGTCACGAACACAATAGTATCAATACATTACAGTTATTTGGCAGACGCGTTTATCCAAAGCGACGTACAATAAGTGCATATTGAAGGACATAGACACAATCTACGAAGCTAAGTCACGAAAGCGCTACTTTCTCACAACGTAGAAGCTATCGCTAGTCATCAACCGAATACAGTCAGCTATACATTCTAAGCTATGAGATAGCTAAACCAAATAGAAAATAAAAAATAAACGGAAAGAACGTACTATATAATTTGCCGTATACATGTAGTTATTCAAGGTGGAGTCTGAAAAAGTGTGTTTTCAAATATGTTCAGCATTATTAGCAGGCTAACAGTGGTCTATTACGACCGATGCAAATACAAAAATAACGAAAATATAGCAGTGGAAAAACGAATGTATATACTCAAAATATTACAAGCAGTAATACTTACATGTCGAGGAGGATATCTTCCCCATATTGATAGGCACCTCTTCCACAGAATCTATGCTACAGGGATTAGAAGAATCTCTGTTGTTGTCCTCTTCTGACCGACTTCGGGGTAAAAGTACTAAAAAGTCACTTCAAAGTTGCGCGCCGTTTTATTGCGTAAGACCAACTGCGTCATACCAAACGCGTCAAACCAAATGCGTCATCTGCGCATGCCTGCGTAAAGTTGTCGTGATATAACAAGTATTGCAGTTACGCTCGCCCTTAAATAGTTAATCCAAGCTTTCAATTACACATGTAAATTACTTTTGGGAAGCTTGTCGTGCCTTCTATTGGATAAAACAATTGTCGATCAAACCAGAATAAAATTGAACGCGTCACAGCAGTGCTATCAGGGAGGGGGGGTTACGCAGAGCTAGTTTCGTTTGTCTAATAGTGTTCCAATGCGCTGTGTATTTTTCAAACGGATTGTCCAAGACAATAAATGACCACGGAATCTTGAAAGGGACATATCTACGCTTAAATCCACGGGAGGATTGCACACGAATTCCATATTTAATAGCAGATATTGATAGTAGAATGGCATTGTATGATTTCACTTGTTTATGTCGGTATTGATTGAGCAGCGATTTGCACCGCTGTATTTGCATACGGTCGGGCTATTGGTGGGTTTATCTGGTTGCTGGACGGAATTCTGATATTATATGATGAATACATATATTTATGAACTCCCAACATAGACGCTATTGCCCACTATGTCACGCATGGGTAGGTATAGGCTGGGTGGGGAGTGCTTGTTAAATGGACTTGCTACGGAAAGATAGTGACACTTAGAAACTACGCATTGGCCAGAAATCGTCGCGAATCGTCTACCAATAAAGTTAAAATACCGCGTTTGGGTTTTCCACTAATAGTTTGGCTGCAGGAGCAACGCGTGTCTCAGTTGCGTAAAACTGTCTCGCAGGCGAGAAAAAATAGACTATCTGCACTAAGGGGTTAAGGCTTGTTTGATACGTTAGACCCTTGATGACTTACAGCCATTTAACTAACTATGTGTTCCATCCTGTTCCAGTGTAATTTACAGCTAAATCTAGTCCCACCCCCCAATTTCCATAGAGATCCATTCAAATGCAGAGACGTTATAGTATCGCTTGAAAATAAGATATCAAGAGTCTTTTGATGTTTTTGAGTCACAGACATCAGGAAGTCATGGCATACAAAGCCAAAGGATATGCGACCAAAATATTAAAAATGTAAAGGCACAGTCAACTTAGTGTATGTAAACTTCTGACCAACTGGAATTGTGATATAGTGAATTTAAAATGAAATAATCTGTCTGTAAACAATTGTTGGAAAAATTAGTTGTGTCATGCACAAAGTAGGTGTCCTAACTGACTTGCCAACACTTGAGTTTTCTATCTGTGGAGTGGTTAAAAATTAGTTTGAATGACTTCAACCTAAGTGTATGTAAACTTTTAACCACAACTGTATGTACAATAAATGTTGTTAAAGTTTTGGTGTCTGCATCTCTTCTTCAGTTTGCTGTCAAAAGTAAGATTTTTAGGTTTTAATCTGTTGTGACATTTTTTTAGAAAATTTAATTTTAAAGATTGTATTGGTAAATCAATCTAAAAGGACCAAGTTTGAGAAATATTATGAAAATTAATTTTCAAAAAGGTTGCCATTGCATGCCTTTAATCACATTGTGAAGTTTGAATTTTTGCAAAACTAATTTGTGCGACTAGCAGGTATATTGCAGTTAATTAAGGAGGGGTAAAAAATCTTCACGCAAATCTTTAGAATTCATTCCCTTCCCTGCATTACTCATATAGAAGCAGATTGAAAACCTGCTGAACTGAAACCCCCAGATCATTCTAAGATCTAAAATACGTTATGTAACAAAACCCCATATGTGAATTTATATCAAGTGCACATATATTAATAACAAAAAACTATGTTTTAAGTGGGAAGTTTGGCTTAGTCAAAAGCCACTTTGGTGTATGCTAGCGTACACAGTGTGCAAGCAGCATATTTTTTGCATTCATTTTACTGTAAATACAGTTTTTGGAGCACAAACAGCCCATACAGGCTTTGGTTGTAAAGTACCAGAAGGTTTGTGTTTAGGAGTTAGGCTTTAGAAATCAAAGGTCCCTGAAGCTTTTTGAATATTTGAATATTACACCATTTAGGCTATTTTGATAGCGCACAAATAGAAAAATAAGCTAGATTAACAATTCCTAAAGAAATTGTAGGTGTGGTTGCTTTGCAGTGGTATCAATTACTGGAAATGGTATAGAAAGATGGTAATATGGTATAGTCTGAGGTGGTAAATAAAAGGTGGAAATGGTATGACGTGGCAATACGGTATAAAGGAATCTAAAGAAAGTGAAAGTGTTAAAATATGTATTACTGTATTTTGTGGTAAGTAGTCTGAAGCCTGAAATCTAGACTCTAGAATTCTAGAACGGTTTTGCTCAGATTTTCTCAGATTTCTTCTGGCAACTGGGGGTCGCACAATGGAGCAACTGGAAAAAACTGAGAAATTTCAACTGCCAATTAGCTGACTAACCGCAACAAAAAGTAAGTCTTTGCTTACGTTCTACAACAATGGTTTTTGAGCAACTACCTAATGCTTATGCTGTGCATGGCAAGTTTTCTTTTTATTATTTTTTTTATTGCTGCACAGTGCACTGTCAGGAGACTGAGTGCAAATAGGCCCCGCCCATCCCGGGGGGGAAACACAATCCCGCTCTCGCCCTCCATTGACTTGACGTGCTGGTGCCTTCTTGTCATTTCGATCCGTTAGCTAACAGCATAAAAATGCCTAAAAGTTGTTGTTTGGTGGGATGCACTACAAACAAGGCAAAAAGCCCAGAATTGCGGTTTTATAAGATTCCGAACCGCAAAACGGAGCCCATAAGATGAGAAAAGTGGATCCGAGCAATAAGACGTGAGGCGTCGGCGAGAAGAAAGGGAAAAATGTGGGACCCTGAAACTCCACATGCTTATGTGTGCAGCAGGCATTGTTTCACAGGTAGCCTAAGTCAAGTTATCCAATTGTCAATTTATGGCTAACTAATATTGCTGTAAGAAATGCTAAAACATTTTGACCATATGCAAATGTTTTGTAGTGGAATGTGGATAAATCGGAGTGCTATAACGTTACAGTATTGTATTTGCAAGTGCTAAATATTATCATCCACTAAAAAAAAGTTGTGGGCATCCAAAGAACGATAATTTTTCATCGTTGTATGCGTGTAGATTCCAAACAAACGGTGAGCCAAAGAAAAAGCAATCAGCATTCAATGGGTAGGCTACTCTTCCCATGCAGGTTGTAACTGTTCAAGTAGGCTAAGCTAGCGAAATAGAGGTAACGTTGTCATAAAATGTCTTCTTACAGTGAAAATGGACGACTTGTTTACATTCTCGGACAGATGTTAAAGTAAATCTATCACCACGCCGGCACTTTCGCCACAAGTCAGCAATTAGCCTATATCGGGAAATGACCTCTATGGAAAAAAAGAAATAAATAAAAGAAAAAGGTTATGCTGTTACTACATACCAGTTTTCGCCAAAGCTGCATCATAGCCATCATAGCGCGGAGCTTTCAAAACCATAACAACGCGGAAACCCTTTAAAAAAAACAAAATAAAAACCGTAGGCTACACATAGCCTTGCCTATGATAACTGTGGACGAAACGGGCTGAGAAGAATAGCCTAATAAAGCAGGGATATGAGTAGATTGTGAGTAGGCTATAATAAAATGTATATTGTTGTCCATCATTATGCTTTTTTGTTTTGTTTTTTATTTTTGGACATATATAATATAATATTTTCATTTACAAAAAGACACAGCAACAGCCAAATACAGCTGTATTGAAAAGAATTGGAGGCCTCTGTGTGGTGTTTTTAAACTCTAGTAGGCTTGTTCCCAGTAAATGTTTTGTTCCTTACAATCAATGTAGCTACTCCTTCAAATTAAAGCTGTATATTTGTCTTTTTAAGGAAAGGGACAACTACTAGCCTATTTGAAGAACAATAAATCGCCTATGTATATACAGATACATAACACATAAAAACAGGATTGTTGTGGAACTCAAAATGTTAACTGTACCAGTATTAGTCTGTGCACATCAGATAATTAGTAACATTAACTGTAAAATAAGAGACCAAAGTATATCAGTATGCGATTTCTTAACTCTCATATTGACATAGCTTATATACTACAACAACATAATAGAATTCCTGAAATTCAGTTATGGCTTTTGGTTTTGGTGTGCCACCCCAAGATTTTCAGTGACCCCATCTGGCCACCCCAATGAAAAATGTATGGGGGCGCCACTGCACAAAAGGCAATCAGTTAGCCATTTCCCAAGATTACTATGATTTACTCAAAGTTGCATATAGCTTACACATTGTATGAACAATATGGAAATCACTGTGCTGATGTTTATATAGCCTATTCGCAGCCAAGCGAAACAGGAAACATGAATTGTTAGATCTAGTAGTTCTAATAAAATAACGCCCGTTTATTGGCTGGACATCGTTCTACCAGTTTTTGTCAGTTTTAAACCCGGTGCACACTAAAAATCTGAGTCAATCCAAGACTGACTGATATCCAACATGTTCAATCTTCAAATCTGAGAAAATCTCGACCATAAACTGGATTTTTTCAGATTTTCTCAGTTTTTTACATGCACACAGACCAACTGATAAAAACCAGTTGAATTGAGATGAGTCTAGATTTATTCAGTCGGGCTGTGTGCGTCGGTCTTAAAGAACCTGGAAGTGATGCAAAGAAGTAATGAATTGTGATGAAAGCACAAAAAGATAGTGTCAAAACATATGGGATAGTATTGTTAGGTCATAACAGTGTTGGAGAGGAAGGCATTGTGATGTCAAAAGCAGTGTAATATGTTACAACATTCACATTCTATTGTATCGGTTCTCAAAATGTGCCCATTGACTCCCATTAATTTTTTTGGTGATTATTTTGGTCAATTATCTGAAAAAGTGTATAAGGTATAAAGGTAAAAAGTAATAGCAACCTGGAGGGCGTATAAAGAGATAATATGAGGTTGTTCGAGGAGCTGAATAGGGATGTGGTGCTCTTTAGCCCACTGTTCATAAAACAATCCACAGCCCCAGAATCAAAAGCCTCGACCTGAAGAGAATGCTTTCTCCACAGGAGGCTGACAGATAGTAAAGTAGGCAATGTGGTATCTTGGAGTCTCGCTATAGAACCTGGTTCCTCTAGTGAGATTTCAATTTTTGTAAAATTTGCCACACTGACTGATGGTGTGACCTCTCTTTTTACAATAGTGACACCACTCAGCCCAGTGATTGGAATCTTTATCAGAAACCTTAGAGACCCCATCTATCTGCATGAGTCCCTCTGTACTAGGCGGTAGGGATTTTACTGTAAGAAAATTGTACTTAGTAACCAAAATAAAAGAAGACTTATTTCGGTGGTCCTCTCTGTGTTCTTTATGACTTAAACGATCCCGTAGATCTATCCGAATAGCGGAAGACACTAACTCATCTAAGGAATCAGGTTGCTCGAGAATAGCTAGGGCATCCTGAATAGACTCTTCCAATGCCTCAGAAAATGACGTCATAAGAGGAGCTTCTGACCAACCTGTCTCGCCTGCCAACGATCTAAACTTTATGGCGAATTCAGCCACAGTATCGTTACCCTGGCAAAGGCGATGAAGCCGTCTAGCCGATTCCCGACCCGAATGTTATGGTCGAAAACCGACTCCATCTCCTTCATAAGTGCCGTAGTGGAATTTAAAATAGGAAATGTATCCCTGATCAAGGGCGTAGCCCAATCAAGCGCAGACCCAGAAAGTAGTGACGGAATAAAAGCTACTTCGGAGTCTGGATTATTAAACCGTGAGGATTGAGCTTTAAAATTTTTTTTACATTGAGCAAGAAACCCACTGCATTTTCCTGCACTACCGTCATAGCGGAGAGGAAGTTGTAACTTCGGTTCCCTACCAATTTGAACAAAGGGAATTGAGGAGGCGATAGCCTGAGCGGGAAGTGTGAATGGTGTGAAACTGTGAGAGATTGCATACCCTACATCAGGGGTTCCCAAACTTTTCCATGCCAAGGACCCCCAAATAGCCGTAGCCTCTGGCTGGGGCCCCCCTATTGCGAAATGGCTTTAAAAAAAAAACATTTAAATTACACGGGCAAATATCAAAAAATCAAACATACAGAACACAACACAATACTTTTGACCCTATTTTGATTCCATAATCGGGCCGTTGGCAGCTCAACGTAACGCTTTGACTGACAGGCAGACGGTTAGTTATTGGCTGCGATTGAAAGAAGGGCATGGCAAAGACCTAATTTCGATATGAAAGGACTTATAACAATTTATGTTTTATTTTAAACCGGCACAATAATCTTATGAATTTAATTGAAATGTATTTTTTAAATAACATTTTTTATTATATTATTTTTTTTGTTGCATTTTCCATTTTCCTCTCCCTTCCAATTGGCCCCCCTGGCGGCCCCCCATGGGGCCGCGGCCCCCACTTTGAAAACCCCTGCCCGACATCAACTCGTGGAACTAACCCTCTTGAACCCTCATTTGGGCGCTCAGCTGACTAACTTGATTAGCCAGCAACTGCTGATTGGCCTCAATACCCCTGATGTATTTGTCAGATTTTTTTTCCCCTGATTGATCTCCCTGCAACCTTGCTGAATCATCCATGATTGGGTTGATTGTTCTGTAATGGGTTTCTTAATTGTTCGGAGATTCAAACGCGAAGGTGGGAGGAATCTGAAGGTGGGAGGAATCAGGTCACAAGACGTGAGGACCAATAATTAAGAGAGAGAAAATAATAAAGAAAGAAAGAAAAAACAGGAAAGTAATTCCTTAAGGCTAAACAGCCAAAATGAAAATAAACCCACAAAAATGGGCGAACTAGAAAACTAGTAAATAACAACTAAATCTCCCGAACCCAAATAATGACACAAGAACGGGAAACTTAGTAAACAAAAGAACACCCTCGGCTGCCTTAGCTCAGAGCCGGAGAAGTGTAAAACCAAAACGAAAGTAAAAAGAAAAACTGTCTCTGAGAGAACAGCAAAGTGCTAAATAGATACGCTAAAAAACGTAACGCAGAACGCTACCAGGAGGAAAAACAAATCTTATACCCGATTAAGTAGCTAACTAGCAAGTCCCCCCTGAACATAAACAATGTTTAATATCAGGAGGTCGCTAGTAACCTGGCTATACCTGGCTCGAATGCAATGTCGTAAGACAATCAAGCACCGGAGAAGCGGAAGTGAGAAACTTAAGTACCCTGCAGGTAGAAGCACAGGTGAAAACAATAATGAGGACGGCAAACCACGAAACGGAACGTGGAAAAAAATCCGATTGATTCACAATCGGGAAAGCAGGACGAGAGCCGCAAAATAAAAGAAAACAAAACAGCCACAAACCACTACAGAAGGTCCAGGAGGGGTGCGCGACCTTTCTCCACCAAGTCTGAGGCTTTCACACTCTCATTCATATGGTTTTACACCCCTCTTGGGTGACCTGCAAATTCAGCCGTTCCTCTGATGCACTTCTCACCACACAGAAAAACCATTATTATACAGTGTTTTTGCCAGACCTAAGCTGCCCTCTATCGATTCACTTCCAACAACACAATAGAGCGGTATCTGCAGGACTTTTCACGCGACTCTACTTAGAGCTTTTTCTATTTATTATTTCAAACCCTTGAGGCCTATTCGCATTTACACAAATTTCACGTGTTTTTCAAAAACCAAAAGCTTCAGTCTCAATCTTTTTTTGGAGAGACATACTTGGTGTCCTACTGCTGAGGACGACACCCGGAGCAAACCACACAAACTCCCAAAAGTAAAGCAGAATTCTGCTTACCTCCTTTAGGTGGCCACCATTTGTGCAATTCGTCCAGGCCCATCCACAGCTCCAGGCTCACCGTTGTCTGGTCTCTATTTTTCAATCCTGTTTGTGACGCCAAAGTAATGTCGTGGTTTTTCTGGTAAAGAATTTTCTTGAAGACTGGAGCTTGTAGTTTTGAATAGACTTTATTTCAAAAGTCAAGTTGGTTCATGAAGCAACTGCCTCTCCCCGCCTCGCTTTTCACTTTTATACAGTTTGGTATTCCATAGTCACTTCTCTATACAATGCTTTTTGGCCAATACATTCACTGCATGCATTAATATTCCCTAATATGTATATGTCCAAAGCTGTGTTCTGTACATTCTAATACACGCCTACTCTGCTACTCCTTCTCATGTTTCCCCCTCCCTTATGGTAGAATTAGCTCATATGTTTTGAGTTTTTACAGTAAAGGGTGAGTTAGGCGTGAGCTTACGTAAGAGTTTAGTTAGGGGTGAGCTTACGACACACAACTGGATACGATTATAAAGCCACACAGTTTCACAGTATAGAATGACAAGGATTTTCTCCCATAGGGTCTGCGGTATTAAATGAAACTCAAACCATCACTCTGCTGCCAGATATACAGTACATTACATTACATTATAGACATTTAGCAGACGCTCTTATCCAGAGCGACGTACATAGTGCATTTCCGAACTAGTAACAAGTGCGTTAAAACAATCTTAAAAAGGCAAACACGAATCTAAGCACTAGGCGCAGTCAGTATGATTGGGGATTTTAATTTTTGATTTTTTTTTGGGGGGGGGGAACTACACAATTCTGATAACAATAGTCACAAGGAGGTAGGGAGGGGTGGAGAGAGGTGCAGCTTGAAGAGGTGAGTCTTCAATCTGCGCTTGAAAGCGGTCAGACTTTCTGCTGTTCTGACCTCCACGGGGAGCTCATTCCACCACCGTGGGGCCAGGACAGACAGACGTCGAGACCGGGTGCTAGTATGAAGAGGGGGGGATACCAGTCGTCCTGAGGAGGCGGAACGCAGAGATCTGGCAGGTGTGTAGGGTCTGATGAGCTTTTGGAGGTATGGGGGGGCAGATCCTCGGACTGCCTGGAAGGCGAGCACCAATGTTTTGAATTTGATGCGAGCCATCACCGGTAGCCAGTGGAGGTCAATGAGCAGGGGGGTGACATGGGAGTGTCGGGGGAGGTTGAAGACCAGGCGCGCTGCTGCGTTCTGGATAAGCTGAAGGGGTCTAATGGCCGATGCTGGCAAGCCAGCCAGGAGAGAGTTGCAATAGTCCAGGCGGGACAGCACCATCGCTTGGACCAGGAGCTGGGTTGAGTGGGTGGTGAGGAAGGGGCGGATTCTCCTGATGTTGTACAGGAAGAACCTGCATGCCCGGGTTACCACTGCGATGTTCTCGGAGAGGGACAACCTGTTGTCCATCACGACTCCGAGGTTCCTGGCACAGGGTGTTGGGGTCAGTGGAGTGTCTCCTAGGGAAATAGAAAGATTGAGAGGGGGAGAGGTTAGAGCAGGAATGTAGATGAGCTCAGTCTTGCCTGGATTGAGCTTGAGATGGTGGTTGTCCATCCAGCTCGGGATGTCTCTCAGGCAAGCGGCGATGCGGGCTGACACCTGAGTGTCAGAGGGTGA
Source organism: Ilyophis sp. 1 JC-2022 (assembly GCA_022702515.1). NCBI lineage: Eukaryota > Metazoa > Chordata > Actinopteri > Anguilliformes > Synaphobranchidae > Ilyophis > Ilyophis sp. 1 JC-2022. The sequence goes on from CM040406.1 coordinate 129,065,473, forward strand.
GAAGGAGAGAAAGAGTTGAGTATCCTCAGCATAGCAGTGGTAAGAAAGACCATGAGCAGTGATAACAGGGCCAAGGGATTTGGTGTAGGTGGAGAAGAGGAGGGGACCAAGGACTGAGCCCTGGGGGACTCCTGTGATAAGTAGATATGGATGGATCACTTGAAGGGTTGTTTCTCCTGACTTATCTTTCCATAGACTCAGAGACGTTAAGTATTGCTTCTTAGCTGATAACGTTGTTAACGTTAGCTATTTGCGATCATATAACATTTACTGAGCTAATGTCGACTCATGTTATTCGCACAGTGCCAAGACCACTCACTGTATTGGAACAGTTGAATTATAAATCCAAGTTAATAAAAATCTGATCATTAAACAAAACAACATCTTTGTGTAGGTGTCTTTATACCCTTCTCTTTGCACCAATGCCGAGTGACCATGCCGGCGGCAGCAAGATTTTGCTTTAGGGTTGTTTCTCCTGACACATTTTTCTATTAAACTCGATGAACAAAATAAGTCAGGAGAAGAAACCCTTCAATTTATCCATCCACATCGACTGTATTTCTGGCAGCAAAGTGATGGTTTAAGGCTTGTTTGATATGTCAGAACCTTGATGACTTAGAGCCATTTAGCCAACCATATTGTTCCAGTGTAATTTACAGCTAAAAAATGATTACTTTATTCTATATATAAATGCAGGAGTGCCAGTAATTGTGGCACACTTGGTTTTGTTTAAAATAATTATTTCTTGATGAGGGATTTTTTTGTCTCATAATAAATTTACTTCAATTAAAGGTTGGATTTTTCTCATTTTTTCAGTGTGAGATTAAGCTAAATCACCAAACGGTGAATTATTTATAACCCTTTTTACTCATCTTTACCAGGGGTGCCAATAATAGTGGAGGGCACTGTATGTTGATTAGTATTATATTGTATATTTGTATATAATTCTTAAACAATCTCTCAATGTTTTTTCTAGGGAGCACCATGTATGTTAGGGAACTATTTAATTTTAGTATGAAATGTACATGCTAGTTCTGTACCACATACCGTATTTTCCGGACTATAAGGCGCACTTAAAAGCCTTTAATTTTCTCAAAAAACGACAGTGCGCCTTATAATCCGGAGCGCCTTATATATGGATTAATTCTGGTTGTGCTTACTGACCTCGAAGCGATTTTGTGTGGTACACGGCGCTCACGGCGCTCTGTCAAAATGTTTTAGGACGACTTTGGTAAACTACAAAGCCGCACCGCTTGCAGCATTACGGCTACCGTAGTCAGGAGCGTCGCGGAGTAATACATACTGTGCTTCACCATAATATTACAGTGTGTGTGTATCAGGACCCCAAAATGGCACCTGTCAAGAGACACGCTTACGACGCGGACTTCAAACTCAAGGCTATCAGTCACGCAGTAGAACATGGGAATAGAGCAGCTGCGAGAGAATTCAACATTAATGAATCAATGGTACGGAAGTGGAGGAAGCAAGAAGATGACCTGCGCCAAGTAAAGAAGACCACACAGAGTTTCCGAGGGAACAACGCGAGATGGCCACAGTTACGTGTTATAGAACAATTTTGAGAGTTATTGTGAATACGCTAACGTTTGATTTAGCGGTATCAGACTGTGTTTTTTTTACGTGTTACAACTGAACAAGGTTGGGAGTTATTTGAATACGCTCATTAACGTTTGAACAATGTTGAGAGTTATTGTGAACGCGTTTAATAAAGTTTGACTGACTGACTTATCAGACTGTTTTGTTTCGCTTAATGCGCCTTATAGTCCGGTGCGCTTTATATATGAAAAAAGTTTGAAAATAGACCATTCATTGACAGTGCGCCTTATAATCCAGTGCGCCCTATAGTGCGGAAAATACGGTAGTTATTTTATAAGTTTTGTATATGGCTTATGTGCTTTTTATAGGATATTTACAGATCTTTTGCATATGGGGTTGAGCATTTAGTTAAAACCTAGGCAAAAATTGCAACAGCACTTAAAAATTAAAGTTAGCAATAAAAACAATTTTTTAAAGTTATTTTTTGTTAGCAATTGTGTTTTGCAACATAACATTACGTGACAGCATTTGATGCTTTGTGATGGTGTTGATGTTCTTGTCAAAAACCATAGTTGCATTTACTGGATTAGGCTACTATCAATTTTTTAAGTTCTTGTGACAGATAAATTAGATGAACCATCAGTTTTTCACATGGTTTTCATAACATTCTTAAACCCTATTCTCAAACATCTAAGATCGATCTGACTTTAGAGATAGATGACCAGTCACAACATTGCTATAATATTGGAGGCTTTTGACTCCAGATAATTACATATTATGATAGTAAAAATTGTAAGGTTCACTTGGTAGTTAGCAAACAGGCAAATTAATAGCTAGGCTATGCTAGGATGGTAGTTAAACAAACAAAAAATATTTTTTGACATAACATAACAAGAAAGTTTATGAGTGCAAAATTTCTCACCAAATAATAATAAATATATATATATTAAAACCGGTGGGCATCGGCATCGGGGCATTTAACTTATTCTGATTCCAACTCCTGAATTTTACCTGCCACTATCCCCATAGCACGTGGATGCCTTTCATTACAAGGCTGAGAGACCAAATAAATATTATTGTTTCAGTACGGTAACGCTAGTATCGGGAGGGCCTTCGCTACGGGCGGTTGATGGTCTGTCATTGCGGGTATCCAGCCTGGCCTGCACCAAGCTGCTAGATTAACAATTGTAAGTGTAGTTGCTTCGAAGTGGTATCAATTGCTGGAAATGGTATAGAAAGATGGTAATCTGGTATAGTGTGAGATGGAAAATAAAAGGTGAAAATGGTATGAAGTGGTAATGCAGTATAATGGGATCTAAAGAAGATGAAAGTGTTAAAATATGGTGATGTATTTTGTGGTAAGTAGTCTAAAGAACCTGGAAGTGATACAAAGAAGTAATGAATTGTGATGAATGAAAGCAAAAAAAGGTCAAGTCAAATCATCTGGAATAGTATTGCTGTGTCATAACAGTGTTGTAGAGGAAGGCATTGTGATGGCATAAGCAGTGTAATATGTTACAGCATCCACATTCTATTGCATCGGTTCTCAAAATGTGCCCATTGTAAAAAGTATTAGCAACCTGGAGGGTGTATGAAGTATGAATGGTGTTGATAGTGTGAATGCTGTAGGAGGAAATAGGTGGCAAAAAAGTGGTTTCACAACCACACCTAATTATATTATTATTATTATTATTATTAGCTCGCTAGCTGATAGCTCACATGGTGTGGTGCTTGTAGATTCATTACCGTTAGCCTACTGAAAAGGAGTAACGTCAGTAGGCAAGTTAGCGAACAACAGTTTGATTTTAGTTTTCTAGCTAGCTAAGTTAGATAGTAGCCAGTGTGGTGCCATTCGGTTACAGCTGTGTGGAACTGCTGATTACTGACATGGAAAAATATCCACCTTACTTTCTCGAGTTAATTTGCCCACACTACTTGTGATTCAGAAAAATGTTAAACCACATACCGTAAAATTCAAAACTCGCTTTCGAAATCGCTTTCATACGATCCCAGTCAGCAATGCCAAGATTTTATCAAACATGTTTGATTTTATCGGGGGTTAGTCTTTAGCCCTATTCAGACAGGATAAGTTTTACAGGGGCAGGTGGGGTTACCGGAGGATCTCCGTTATTTTAGTCCCGTCCGAATCTACCATGTCTGTAACCTTTACGGACTGCGCGCTCCCGCGCCAGTAAAGATTCCTGCATCTTTTACCTACTGTTAAATGCCCTGTAAAATTAACCCCAAAAGCAATCCTGTGCGAATTGACATGTCGGTAAATATTCAGTTATTTCCTGAGAAAAAATTGTTTTCCCCAGTCTTTTCTCCTGGTTTTTCACGTAAGCACTTTGATTGTGCTCTTTTCGGTCCAAGTGCAAGCCACAGCTACCCAGCAAACAAAATGTGGTCCCCGGGACGTCCCCTGAACGTCTCTAAATGTCATCAGGATGTCGCCTTGACGTCTTTTTGTCGGGTTTTCTAAATGTTACATGGTCACAGAGAACGTCCCCCAGACATTCATTACATGACGTTATATTGTAACCAGTAACAGACGTTGCAGGAACATCCCCGAATGTCCAATGAATGTTATGAGCACAACGTCATATCATAGCCGGATAGGGACGTTGCTTGAACGTCCCAGAAAAATTCTAATTAAATGTCATATTGTAACCAAACAGTGACCTTCGTAGGACTTTCATAACGTCCTAAAAATGTTTTTAGGGCATCCCTAGGGAACGTCACATCGTAACTTTGAGAGGATTAAAATGCTACGTTCCTAGGACGTCCACTGTTTGCTGGGTATTACCCGACCTCTCAATTAAGTGTAACGCTACATTAAATTAGAAAAAATAAACAGCTACAGTGGAGCAACGCTTGTGGCAATTTTAGGTAAGCTATTGTAGCCTAGCTATAGCCTTACATACAGTTTATGGTCAAGCCTATTATTTTTCTCAAGCTAACGTTAATAAAGAGGTGTAATGCAGGATTCCTCACGTTTGTTGTGGACAGTTTGCCATGCGAACATTGTCTCCACGTAGTTTTTTTTTTTTCCCTGTCAGCGATTTTCTACCAGAAGCAATACGTTTGCAGTGAAGACAGGATGTGTAATGTTGTATGACACGTGGGGAACATTTGCGGTGTGACGATAAAATGGAGAAGACACTCCCATCTCTGCAATTCTATATGCTGATTACGGAGATACTTTATCCCGTCCGAATCGGCCATTAACATTACAGACATGGTCCTCAAAACTTATCCCGTCCGAATATGGTTTTTGTATAATCCTGTGGTTTGTGCTCATCAAAGACTCAAACGCAATGGAAATTTTCAATAGCCAATGAGACAGGAACCAATCTCTGACGACTTAAGACAGAGATAAACACTGCACTCTTATGGGCCGTAAACATTTTTTAGTAATGATAAATTCATAATCAATATTTATTTTTAGGGAAAAGCAATACTTTTATTCTGCATCTTTCAGCAGCTCTGTGGATGTATTATATAAAAACAATGTTATATCTGTAGCCTTTAACATGTAAGTTGCAACCAAATACTTTTTCTTACTGAGTACTTTTCATTATCAGTGCTGTTGTAATTAAATGGAGTGCACCTCGCTTATATACATAATATTAATCTAATTTATTGGAATCTAGCAAGCACGTAGGGTATTTCAAGCATGTTCATATCTCAAATATTTTGAGCATATGTGAATATTTCTCTTACTAGTGCTTTAAGCAGCACACACAGCAAAAGCCATTGAAATAATGTTTTGACTTCACAGTCGTGGATTCCATTTCAATTCAATCAGTTAAGGAAGTGAATTGAAGTTCAAATCACTGACTGAGAAGTCCTCATTGAAAAGTATGGCCTTTTTCAAATTCATGAATTACATTTCAATTGATTTTCAGAATTGATTAAATTGAAATGTAATTGACCAGAACCCTGTTTGGCTTCCTCCCCTACTTTCCAGGACCTACAGAGGGATGGTATACATCAAGCTGGAAAAGCTCCAGGAGGCGGTAGAGGACTTCACTCTGGCACTTCACCTTGACCCAAACAACTGGCAGGCCTTCTACCACCGAGGATGTTTGCTGAGGAAGAGCATGCCTGAACTGGCACTGAGAGACCTCAGCACCTCTGGTACGACGCACTCAGACTGTAACACCACACATTCCATATGTAGATCTTTAGCTTGTTGTGGTCAAAATTGACGATTTTGTCCCTGCCATGTTTGAAACTGAGATACTCAGATTGACTGAGATTCAGCAAAGGGGTGCATATGAATGCGTAATACCCTTAGCAACAGTAACACAGCAATACGTGAGCCTCTTGTTATTAGACAAATCCTAGAACCTGAGCATGGAAGGAATGCAGAGAGAATGATCAGTTCAGTAAATATACTGTAAGGCATTCATTGCTCAACAAATTAATTTGACTCCAGTTCGTGACATTATAAATTTATTAATTTGTCAGTGAAAAAATTTTAACAGAACAAAATGTTAGAGTACTTACAACACCTTAATTAACAAAAACATTATTAAATCAATGGCCTTTAAATAATGAGGGGGTCTTTTTTTCTCCGTCCCAGTATCTCAATATAGACACTGAAATGGAAAACCTATTCCTCAGCGCCATATAATGTTGATAGCTATGGTTAAACAATGTAATAAAATACCACAAAGACTAATAATACAAAAATAGAATAGAAAAGCTCATATCAGTGTAAAAGAGACTATCATGTGGCCTAAAGCTCAGCAGTTTCAATAAACGTGAAATTTGCAATGGCGAAAATGTGCAGAAGTTGTCCATCTTTTTGAACCTGTTGTTTTGCTTCTGACACTGTTTCTGAGTTTTCGTGAGTGTGGGGGAGTCGTCCCTATCTAAGCCTTTCTGCTAACATATACTGCCCAGGTGTCCATTTCCATTCCCGGAGGGCTGCAGGGTCTGCTGGTTTCCGAGTGTTCTCGGCACCAGTGGTTCATTTAAGTCTTTGAGACACTACGGCCTCCTGGGAATTTACTTTGACAGCCCTGATGTAGTGCATTCAAATGCATTCTAAATGTGCAAAAAATGGATGGGTGAATACTTTTGCATGTGAGAAACTAGTTAATAGAAATTAGTTGAATAAAAAATATTTTTGCATTATAAATGTGTAAATTCATTGTGGCGGTGAAGGGTAACAAGTATTTAATTCCATTAAAGTTGTAAGGGCTGCAAGGGGACAAAATGTGAAAATGGGGGTCAATAATTTCTAAAGGCTCGTGGTGAGGCGATGCTTTGAATATTTTCTCTTTTCTGAAACTGGCTTGCTATAGCAATTACAGGCCAGACGATGGCAGTGTAGGTGTAATTTCTCAAGAGCCCTGTGCAAAGTATGTTGCCATTTCTGCAGCTAGTAATTAAAATATGTATGTACAGATTAAGCTGGATTGTTGATCCATCGTGCAACGCAAAGGACTGGAACCACAGAGACCCTATCTAAATAAGACAAGGGATTGATTATCTTCAAATGCTTGAGATCATCAAGTTAATTTTATGATAAAGAGGATAATAAATTGGAATTTCTAATTCTTACAGCATGTTGATTAATCAAATAGTCACTATGTATGGCAATTTATTTTAATATATGTAATACATGTATGTAGACATTTATTTTGTCAATTCTGTAAATAAGGTATGGCATATTACTCATATGTTATCAAGCTGATATCACATGAAGTATAATGTTATGGAGTAATAAGACACTATTATACGTATGTACGAAATCTGGTGTAGTGGAAATGCTTCTAATCTGAAGGTTGCAGGTTTTATACAGTATAGTACTGCTGTACTCATTCTCTTAAGTGCAATCTTTTGAATTGACGGAATGAAAAGAAAGAAAACATATTAGAAATTAAATTAGAAATTTTACTATACTATGCTATGTTATCAAATGTATAAGATAAGAAAAACTTTATTGTCCATTACATTACATGAAATGGAAATTTGCCTTCGGCATTCTGGCAACACAGTGTAAAACAGACAGTACAGGGCAGCTAAAATATATAAAATACATTTTCAGCAGCAGCAGTGCTCATGGACTGTGTGTGGGGGGTGGGTGGGGTTATTTTATTATGTCTCTGTTTAGGATGGCCACAGTAGAGGACACAAATTACTTCTTATACCCATTTTTCCTGGCTAATGGGACCTTGAGACTCCTGCCAGATGGCAACAGCTGGAAGGTAGGGTCATTATAGACCTGGGTTGCTTTTTTGGTTATGGACCGGTTGTATAGGTTCTGGAGTTACTATTGTTTATTTCCAATGATCTTGCTGGCCTGGTTAATCACCTGGGTCAGCTTGTTCCTGTGTTTATCTGAGAGGTTCCCATACCAGGAGACTATGTTATAGGTGAGAATACTCTCAGTGAGTGACCTGTAGACTATGGTCAGGATGTGTTTGCAATGAAGCTCCTCAATTTGAGGAGAGAGAGACGCTGCCTTGCCTTTTTGTAGATGTAGTCTGCATTGGTCGGTGAAATAAAGTGAGTGACCTGCTCCACTTCCTGCCCCTTATAACAGGCTTGAAGACGGGCCCTATGCTGCCTACTCCCATCCTACCTCTCAGACACAGCTCCTTGGTCTTACTGACACTAAAGTCAAGGAAGCTGCTATTGAACCAGGTGGCAAGGTGGTCGATATGCTGAGAGTAGGAAGGGCTGTTGACATCCTGCAGGCAGGCAACCAGGGCCATGTCATCGCATATTTTATGAGTGAGATGTCTTTGCTGTTGTATTTTACCTCATTTGTATATATGAAGAACAGGAGGGGAGATAAAACGCACCCCTGTGGAACGCCGGTGTTCAGGACAAGGCAGTCAGAGAAGGTGTTATTAATACAGACTCGTTGGGGTCTCTCTCTCAGGAACTCCCTGATCCACAGGACAAGGCTGCTGCTGACGTTCAGGTCACACAGGCGTCTCAGGAGAAGATGAGGCTGAACCGTATTAAAAGCAGAGGAGAAATCCATGAAAAGTACAAGGACATATGTGTTTGCCTTATCTAGATGACCATGTACTTTGTGAGAGTGGTGTCCTCCACACCTCGATTGGTCATGAAGTCCATGAGCTTAGCTGTTATATGCGATATGAGTTGCTTGCTCACTAGATGCTCCATGCATTTGCTGAATAGAGGTGTGAGGGCGATGGGTCTAAAATCATTAAACAATTTTGTGTGTGCTGTTTTAGGCACTGGGACAATGGTTGCCATTTTCCAGGCCTGGGGGACAAAACCGGTATTGAGGTACAGCTGGAATAGCTGGGTGAAAATGGGTCCCAATTGGATGGCACATTCTTTCAGGACCATTCTCTTGAGCCCATCTGGTCTGGGGGCTTCAGATCATTTGAAAGGCTAACAGGGTTATCTAGAATATAACAGGTTCAGATCATTTGAAAGGCTAACACGGTTATCTAGAATAGAACAGGTTCAGATCATTTGAAAGACTAACATGGTTATCTAGAATAGAACAGGTTCAGATTATTTGAAAGGCTAACAGGGTTATCTAGAATAGAACAGGTTCAAAGCATTTGAAAGGCTAACATGGTTATCTAGAATAGAACAGGTTCAGATAATTTGAAAGACTGACATGGTTATCTAGAATAAAACAGGTTCAAATAATTTGAAAGGCTAACATTGTTATCTAGAATAGAACATGTTCAGATAATTTGAAAGGCTAACAGGGTTATCTAGAATAGAACAGGTTCAAATCATTTGAAAGGCTAACATGGTTATCTAGAATAGAACAGGTTCAGATAATTTGAAAGACTGACATGGTTATCTAGAATAAAACAGGTTCAAATCATTTGAAAGGCTAACAGGGTTATCGAGAATAGAACAGGTTCAGATCATTTGAAAGGCTAACAGGGTTATCTAGAATAGAACAGGTTTTGATAATTTGAAAGGCTAACATGGTTATCTAGAATTAAACAGGTTCCAATTATTTGAAAGGCTAACAGGGTTATCTAGAATAGAACAGGTTCAGATTATTTGAAAGGCTAACAGGGTTATCTAGAATAGAACAGGTTCAAATCATTTGAAAGGCTAACATGGTTATCTAGAATAGAACAGGTTCAGATCATTTGAAAGGCTAACAGGGTTATCTAGAATAGAACAGGTTCAGATCATTTGAAAGGCTAACAGGGTTATCTAGAATAGAACAGGTTCAGATCATTTGAAAGGCTAACGTGGTTATCTAGAATAGAACAGGTTCAGATCATTTGAAAGGCTAACAGGGTTATCTAGAATAGAACAGGTTCAGATAATTTGAAAGGCTAACAGGGTTATCTAGAATAGAACAGGTTCAGATAATTTGAAAGGCTAACATTGTTATCTAGAATAGAACAGGTTCAGATCATTTGAAAGGCTAACAGGGTTATCTAGAATAGAACAGGTTTTGATAATTTGAAAGGCTAACAGCGTTATCTAGAATAGAACAGGTTTAGATAATTTGAAAGACTAACATGGTTATCTAGAATTAAACAGGTTCCAATTATTTGAAAGGCCAACATGGTTATCTAGAATAGAACAGGTTCAGATAATTTGAAAGACTGACATGGTTATCTAGAATAAAACAGGTTCAAATCATTTGAAAGGCTAACATTGTTATCTAGAATAGAACAGGTTCAGATCATTTGAAAGGCTAACAGGGTTATCTAGAATTAAACAGGTTCAGATCATTTGAAAGGCTAACATGGTTATCTAGAATAGAACAGGTTCAGATTATTTGAAAGGCTAACGTGGTTATCTAGAATAGAACAGGTTCAGATTATTTGAAAGGCTAACATGGTTATCTAGAATAGAACAGGTTCAGATAATTTGAAAGACTGACATGGTTATCTAGAATAAAACAGGTTCAAATAATTTGAAAGGCTAACATTGTTATCTAGAATAGAACAGGTTCAGATCATTTGAAAGGCTAACAGGGTTATCTAGAATAGAACAGGTTTTGATAATTTGAAAGGCTAACAGCGTTATCTAGAATAGAACAGGTTCCGATAATTTGAAAGACTAACATGGTTATCTAGAATTAAACAGGTTCCAATTATTTGAAAGGCTAACAGGGTTATCTAGAATAGAACAGGTTCAGATTATTTGAAAGGCAAACAGGGTTATCTAGAATAGAACAGGTTCAAATCATTTGAAAGGCTAACAGAGTTATCTAGAATAGAACAGGTTCAGATCATTTGAAAGGCTAACAGGGTTATCTAGAATAGAACAGGTTCAGATAATTTGAAAGGCTAACATCGTTATCTAGAATAGAACAGGTTCAGATCATTTGAAAGGCTAACAGTGTTATCTAGAATAGAACAGGTTCAGATAATTTGAAAGACTGACATGGTTATCTAGAATATAACAGGTTCAAATCATTTGAAAGGCTAACATTGTTTTCTAGAATAGAACAGGTTCAGATCATTTGAAAGGCTAACATGGTTATCTAGAATAGAACAAGTTCAGATCATTTGAAAGGCTAACAGGGTTATCTAGAATAGAACAGGTTCAGATCATTTGAAAGGCTAACAGGGTTATCTCGAATAGAACAGGTTCAGATCATTTGAAAGGCTAACATGGTTATCTAGAATAGAACAGGTTCAGATAATTTGAAAGACTGACATGGTTATCTAGAATAAAACAGGTTAAAATAATTTGAAAGGCTAACATTGTTATCTAGAATAGAACATGTTCAGATAATTTGAAAGGCTAACAGGGTTATCTAGAATAGAACAGGTTCAAATCATTTGAAAGGCTAACATGGTTATCTAGAATAGAACAGGTTCAGATAATTTGAAAGACTGACATGGTTATCTAGAATAAAACAGGTTCAAATCATTTGAAAGGCTAACAGGGTTATCGAGAATAGAACAGGTTCAGATCATTTGAAAGGCTAACAGGGTTATCTAGAATAGAACAGGTTTTGATAATTTGAAAGGCTAACATGGTTATCTAGAATTAAACAGGTTCCAATTATTTGAAAGGCTAACAGGGTTATCTAGAATAGAACAGGTTCAGATTATTTGAAAGGCTAACAGGGTTATCTAGAATAGAACAGGTTCAAATCATTTGAAAGGCTAACATGGTTATCTAGAATAGAACAGGTTCAGATCATTTGAAAGGCTAACAGGGTTATCTAGAATAGAACAGGTTCAGATCATTTGAAAGGCTAACTGGGTTATATAGAATAGAACAGGTTCAGATCATTTGAAAGGCTAACGTGGTTATCTAGAATAGAACAGGTTCAGATCATTTGAAAGGCTAACAGGGTTATCTAGAATAGAACAGGTTCAGATAATTTGAAAGGCTAACAGGGTTATCTAGAATAGAACAGGTTCAGATAATTTGAAAGGCTAACATTGTTATCTAGAATAGAACAGGTTCAGATAATTTGAAAGGCTAACAGGGTTATCTAGAATAGAACAGGTTTTGATAATTTGAAAGGCTAACAGCGTTATCTAGAATAGAACAGGTTTAGATAATTTGAAAGACTAACATGGTTATCTAGAATTAAACAGGTTCCAATTATTTGAAAGGCTAACAGGGTTATCTAGAATAGAACAGGTTCAAATCATTTGAAAGGCCAACATGGTTATCTAGAATAGAACAGGTTCAGATAATTTGAAAGACTGACATGGTTATCTAGAATAAAACAGGTTCAAATCATTTGAAAGGCTAACATTGTTATCTAGAATAGAACAGGTTCAGATCATTTGAAAGGCTAACAGGGTTATCTAGAATAGAACAGGTTCAGATCATTTGAAAGGCTAACAGGGTTATCTAGAATAGAACCGGTTCAGATCATTTGAAAGGCTAACATGGTTATCTAGAATAGAACAGGTTCAGATTATTTGAAAGGCTAACGTGGTTATCTAGAATAGAACAGGTTCCGATTATTTGAAAGGCTAACATGGTTATCTAGAATAGAACAGGTTCAGATAATTTGAAAGACTGACATGGTTATCTAGAATAAAACAGGTTCAAATAATTTGAAAGGCTAACATTGTTATCTAGAATAGAACAGGTTCAGATCATTTGAAAGGCTAACAGGGTTATCTAGAATAGAACAGGTTCAGATCATTTGAAAGGCTAACAGGGTTATCTAGAATAGAACAGGTTCAGATAATTTGAAAGGCTAACGTGGTTATCTAGAATAGAACAGGTTCAGATCATTTGAAAGGCTAACGTGGTTATCTAGAATAGAACAGGTTCAGATAATTTGAAAGGCAAACAGGGTTATCTAGAATAAAACAGGTTCAGATCATTTGAAAGGCTAACAGGGTTATCTAGAATAGAACAGGTTCAGATAATTTGAAAGGCTAACATTGTTATCTAGAATAGAACAGGTTCAGATCATTTGAAAGGCTAACAGGGTTATCTAGAATAGAACAGGTTTTGATAATTTGAAAGGCTAACAGCGTTATCTAGAATAGAACAGGTTCCGATAATTTGAAAGACTAACATGGTTATCTAGAATTAAACAGGTTCCAATTATTTGAAAGGCTAACAGGGTTATCTAGAATAGAACAGGTTCAGATTATTTGAAAGGCAAACAGGGTTATCTAGAATAGAACAGGTTCAAATCATTTGAAAGGCTAACAGGGTTATCTAGAATAGAACAGGTTCAGATCATTTGAAAGGCTAACAGGGTTATCTAGAATAGAACAGGTTCAGATAATTTGAAAGGCTAACATTGTTATCTAGAATAGAACAGGTTCAGATCATTTGAAAGGCTAACAGGGTTATCTAGAATAGAACAGGTTCAGATCATTTGAAAGGCTAACAGGGTTATCTAGAATAGAACAGGTTCAGATAATTTGAAAGACTGACATGGTTATCTAGAATATAACAGGTTCAAATCATTTGAAAGGCTAACATTGTTTTCTAGAATAGAACAGGTTCAGATCATTTGAAAGGCTAACAGGGTTATCTAGAATAGAACAAGTTCAGATCATTTGAAAGGCTAACAGGGTTATCTAGAATAGAACAGGTTCAGATCATTTGAAAGGCTAACAGGGTTATCTAGAATAGAACAGGTTCAGATCATTTGAAAGGCTAACGTGGTTATCTAGAATAGAACAGGTTCAGATCATTTGAAAGGCTAACAGGGTTATCTAGAATAGAACAGGTTCAGATCATTTGAAAGGCTAACATTGTTATCTGGAATAGAACAGGTTCAGATCATTTGAAAGGCTAACAGGGTTATCTAGAATAGAACAGGTTCAGATCATTTGAAAGGCGAACATTGTTATCTAGAATAGAACAGGTTCAGATCATTTGAAAGGCTAACAGGGTTATCAAGAATAGAACAGGTTCAGATCATTTGAAAGGCTAACAGGGTTATCTAGAATAGAACAGGTTCAGATAATTTGAAAGGCTAACATTGTTATCTGGAATAGAACAGGTTCAGATCATTTGAAAGGCTAACAGGGTTATCTAGAATAGAACAGGTTCAGATCATTTGAAAGGCTAACAGGGTCATCTAGAATAGAACAGGTTCAGATCATTTGAAAGGCTAACAGGGTCATCTAGAATAGAACAGGTTCAGATCATTTGAAAGGCTAACATTGTTATCTAGAATAGAACAGGTTCAGATCATTTGAAAGGCTAACAGGGTTATCTAGAATAGAACAGGTTCAGATCATTTGAAAGGCTAACATTGTTATCTAGAATAGAACAGGTTCAGATCATTTGAAAGGCTAACAGGGTTATCTAGAATAGAACAGGTTCAGATCATTTGAAAGGCTAACAGGGTTATCTAGAATAGAACAGGTTCAGATCATTTGAAAGGCGAACATTGTTATCTAGAATAGAACAGGTTCAGATCATTTGAAAGGCTAACAGGGTTATCAAGAATAGAACAGGTTCAGATCATTTGAAAGGCTAACAGGGTTATCTAGAATAGAACAGGTTCAGATAATTTGAAAGGCTAACATTGTTATCTGGAATAGAACAGGTTCAGATCATTTGAAAGGCTAACAGGGTTATCTAGAATAGAACAGGTTCAGATCATTTGAAAGGCTAACAGGGTCATCTAGAATAGAACAGGTTCAGATCATTTGAAAGGCTAACAGGGTCATCTAGAATAGAACAGGTTCAGATCATTTGAAAGGCTAACATTGTTATCTAGAATAGAACAGGTTCAGATCATTTGAAAGGCTAACAGGGTTATCTAGAATAGAACAGGTTCAGATCATTTGAAAGGCTAACAGGGTTATCTAGAATAGAACAGGTTCAGATAATTTGAAAGACTGACATGGTTATCTAGAATATAACAGGTTCAAATCATTTGAAAGGCTAACATTGTTTTCTAGAATAGAACAGGTTCAGATCATTTGAAAGGCTAACAGGGTTATCTAGAATAGAACAAGTTCAGATCATTTGAAAGGCTAACAGGGTTATCTAGAATAGAACAGGTTCAGATCATTTGAAAGGCTAACAGGGTTATCTAGAATAGAACAGGTTCAGATCATTTGAAAGGCTAACGTGGTTATCTAGAATAGAACAGGTTCAGATCATTTGAAAGGCTAACAGGGTTATCTAGAATAGAACAGGTTCAGATCATTTGAAAGGCTAACATTGTTATCTGGAATAGAACAGGTTCAGATCATTTGAAAGGCTAACAGGGTTATCTAGAATAGAACAGGTTCAGATCATTTGAAAGGCGAACATTGTTATCTAGAATAGAACAGGTTCAGATCATTTGAAAGGCTAACAGGGTTATCAAGAATAGAACAGGTTCAGATAATTTGAAAGGCTAACAGGGTTATCTAGAATAGAACAGGTTCAGATAATTTGAAAGGCTAACATTGTTATCTGGAATAGAACAGGTTCAGATCATTTGAAAGGCTAACAGGGTTATCTAGAATAGAACAGGTTCAGATCATTTGAAAGGCTAACAGGGTCATCTAGAATAGAACAGGTTCAGATCATTTGAAAGGCTAACAGGGTCATCTAGAATAGAACAGGTTCAGATCATTTGAAAGGCTAACATTGTTATCTAGAATAGAACAGGTTCAGATCATTTGAAAGGCTAACATTGTTATCTAGAATAGAACAGGTTCAGATAATTTGAAAGGCTAACAGGGTTATCTAGAATAGAACAGGTTCAGATCATTTGAAAGGCTAACGTGGTTATCTAGAATAGAACAGGTTCAGATAATTTGAAAGGCTAACGTGGTTATCTAGAATAGAACAGGTTCAGATCATTTGAAAGGCTAACGTGGTTATCTAGAATAGAACAGGTTCAGATCATTTGAAAGGCTAACAGGGTTATCACATTGAGGGGCAGCTTTGTGTTTCCTTCCCATCATTGTGTTCAATCCCCTCCAAGCATCTCTTGCATTGCCATTCCTCAGCTTCTACTCAACTTTATCTTTATCGCTCGTTTTTGCTTTCTTAACCACGCATCTAATTTCCTTCTCCAAATCGTTTACTTTTTGCAGGTTTCTCTCCAAAAAAGCAATTTTCTTCCGATTTAAATGGTGTTTTAGTCCTTTATTGACCCATGGTTTATTATTGGGGTAGATTCTGACCGTTTTTGTTTTAATAATAGTCAACACAGAAGTTGAGATAACTGGTGATATAGTGTAGGTTAACAATTCAGGGTTATTACAGGATACCTGATCATTGAGGAATAAGTCCCATTCAGGAGCATCAAAACAACCCCTCAGCTATTCAACTGAATCATTTGTCCAGGCCTGAATGTGTTTAACAATGGGTTTCTCCCTTTTTAGTTTCTGACGGTACTTTGGCAAGAGGTGGATGGCGTTATGATCAGACAGTCCTTGTGGTGGGCGGCATCTGGGCACATAAGCACCCTCCACATTTCCAAAGCACTGGTCTCGAGTCTTATTGAGCCTTGTTGGACAGGTCACATATTGACACATCTGTGAAAATCACCCAGTAGGAGGATTGGATCATCAGCAGAGTTACGTTGGGCTTTATTGTAACGTAACTATTCGCTCAGCTGCTAGTGCATAATCTGGGCTAGGCACGTATACCAGAATGGCAGTGATTTGCCCAAACTCGCGAGGCAAATAGTGCGGTCGAAAAGAAACAGTCATGATCTCATAGTGAGTAGAACAATCAGTTTCACATACCGTGAAGTTGGTTGCCCAGCTGGTGTTTATAAACATGCATAATCCACCTCTGATGCTTTTTGCTGTTCGTCTAGCGTCTCTGTCAAATCGAACAAGTGAGTATCCCTCCAGATCGATGTTGCTTACATCCTCCGAAAGCCAAGACTCCATGATAAGGTCAGGTTGGCTTTGCTAAAATCCCTGTCATACTTGACCAGTGTGGAGAGTTGGGTCATCTTGTTTTGTAGTGAGCGCACATTGGATAGGTTGATTGTAGGGAGAGGGAAACGGCTACCTCTCCTTTTGAGCCGGTTCCGTATCCCCCCTCTAGATCCACGCTTTTTCCTCTTTGTTTTGAGATGGGTAGTTTGATGTTTGATGATTTTGGGACAACTAAAAAGGAGTTTCGGCTGAGTTTTATTCATCTGTCGGAAGCTCAGCAGATGTTCCCGGGTGTAGATAGGTAGTGCAGGTAATCCATTGTTCCATGGATTTTGTGGCTTTGCTCCAAACGCGTTTACAGTGTCCTAGAGGATCACCAGAGCCCGGATCACCGCTACGAACTTGACGAACGTATTCCCTACCATGATCGCCAGGTACAGACTTTGTTACAGTCGCAAATGTTGATACAAAACAAACAAAACAAATGAGCCAGGTGCCCAGGGTCAGCACTCGCCTATGCACCCCTATCATGTACAAAATTATTTTGTATATATATTTTTTTGTACACAGGTCAAAGAAATTAAGGAAACACTTAATCAACACAGTATAACACCAAGTCAATATCGATCTGTCCCGTGAGGAAGTGTAAACTATTGTGAATCAATTTCACCTGCTTTAGTGCAAATGAAAGTGACAACAGATGGACAGAAGAGGCAACAGCAAAACAACCCCCAAAAGTAAATGGTTTTGCAGGTGGAGGCCACAGACCATTTCTCTCTCCTTATCCTTCCTGACTGATTTTTCTCTAGTTTTGCGTTTTGCTAGTGCCCTTGTCACTACTGGTAGCATGAGGCGGTACTTGCAGCCCATTCAGGTTGCACAGGTAGTCCAGCTACTCCAGAATGGCACATCCATACGTGCCGTTGCAAGAAGGTTTGCTGTGTCTCCCAGCACAGTCTGAAGAGCGTGGAGGAGATACCGGGAGACGGGCCATTACACGAGGAGAGCTGGACAGGGCCGTAGAAGGGCAACAACCCAGTGGCAGGACCGGTATCTGCTCCTTTGTGCGAGGAGGAACAGGAGGAGCACTGCCAGAGCCCTACAAAATGACCTCCAGCGGGCTACTCGTGTGCATGTTTCTGACCAAACTGTCAGAAACAGACTCCATGAGGGTGGAGTCTTATCTGACGTCCTGTAGTGGGACCTGTGCTCACAGCCCAGCACCGTGCAGCTCGATTGGAATTTGCCAGAGAACACCAGAATTGGCAGGTTTGCCATTGGTGCCCCGTTCTCTTCACAGATGAGAGCAGGTTCACACTGAGCACATGTGACAGACGTGAAAGAGTCTGGAGACACCGTGGCGAATGTTATGCTGCCTGCAACATCATCCAGCATGACCGGTTTGGTTTAATTGACTTGGTGTTATCCTGTGATGATTAAGTGTTCCCTTCCTTTTTTTGAGCAGTTTATATATTTTTTTAGTTTTCCAGTGTTTCAATAATAAACATAGACAATAACACAGTAAAATTAAATGAGAAAAGAAAATTAAAATAGAATGATAAAGAATAAAGACTAAAAACAAACAACAACAAAACCCAGACGGAAAACAATAAGCAAAATACAATACAAAACACATAATTTACTCATAAGAATACAAACTGCTACATTTAGAGTTCATAGTCACATCCTGAGTCCTGAGGTAGTCAAGGGCATTTTATGGGTCAGCCTGGCCTTCTCGTGTGGAAAGGTAGTTGAGATAGGGCTGCCAGATTTTCTCAAATCTGTAAACATTTCCAGAGTTGGTATAACGGATCCATTCCATGTAAAGCAGTGGTGTCAAACTCATTTTCACCCCGGGCCACATCAGCATTATGGTTGCCCTCAAAGGGCCGGTTGTAACTGTAAGACTATAAATATAACCATACTTGGGATTTTCGCTTTTCGCGGACCTCGGTTGTAATTGTTGACAGGGGGGGTGCAATCAAGAATTTTCGCGGACCTCGATTGTAATTGTTGACCGGGGGGGGGGGGCTTGTGGGGGAACAATCAATAATTTTTGTTGACGGGGGGGGAAGGCAATCACCTTTTTTTTTTTTTTTAACGTATGTACCGCGGGTGTGCGTCCGCGTCTGCGTTTGTCTGTTATATCGTAAAAGTAAATCCCCGTTAACCAGCCACGTAGATACACGCGTCAGATACTTAAGTTCTCGCGGGCCGCTTAAAATGACGTGGCGGGCCGGATTTGGCCCGCGGGCCGGGAGTTTGACACCTGTGATGTAAAGTAAGCTCGTAAGATCTGTTAGCCACAACCTAAAATTTGGTGTATTAGGTTTATAACTTCCGTATGTTTTTTTAGCCACTACCATCCCTAGTTGAATGGCTGACTGATCCCATCATGGTTGGGTCATTAAAGCCTCAGAGTACCCAACTATTGCTACATTAGGATTGGGTTGAAAGTCACACTCATACATTTCTGAATAACACAAAAAAAACTTTACACCAAAATGTAGGAACAACCTTATATTGTATGAACTGGAGGCGTATTACTAAGGCTGTTAATAGAGCATGTGTGTTTATTACTAAGGCTGTTAATAGAGCATGTGTGTATATTACTAAGACTGTTAATAGAGCATGTGTGTATATTGCTAAGACTGTTAATAGAGCATGTGTGTATATGACTAAGGCTGTTAATAGAGCATATGTGTATATTACTAAGACCGTTAATAGAGCATGCGTGTGTTATGTTCTGAGTCTGACTAAGTCTGTCTGTTTAGTATTTTCATTTAGGTATTTGTAGTTTCTTAAGCATACATATTTCCCTGTTTTTCCGCAGCCTTGCGTTCATGCTGTTTCTCTCTCTTGCTGTCACTCACGCTTCCCTAATTGTTTCATTCTCCCGTGTCTATTTACTAATCTACTAACGTTAGATCAGGATTGGGTAATACTAACTCTAACCATGTGTTCATGTTACCTTACGTTTCTCGTACATGTCATTTACTAATTTACTAACGCTAGGTCAGGATAGGTTTATTACTAACGAGTACTAATTATCTTGTTTCCTTGTCAACCTTCCACACCTGATTTCTATTCGCATGCTGCTCTCAAGCTAAGTGTCTGCACCTGTCTACACCTGCATTTAACACAGTAGTCTTAGTCCCTCGTTGCGAGTTCGTCACATATCCTGTTAGCGTTGGTTTGTTGCCTGTTTTCCTCGAGTTATATTGTATCTGTTTCGTGTTTTAGTTAGGTTTTTAGTATCTGTTTATTTCTGAGTTCTTGTTTTGAGTTTGTTGGTTTTTGTTGTCCGTTCTTTTGTTTATTTTTCCGTGCCTCTGATTTCCTGGTTTTTCGACTTCTGCTCGTGTTCTCGCGACCCTGTTTCCTGGACTGTGTTTTTGTACTTCTGCCGTGCCTTCCTGTTATAGACCTCTGCCTGTTTTTTGACGTTCCTTTGGATTACGATTTTGTACCTACCTGAGATTAAACTTCGGTTTTTTCTGTCCTCCTGCCTGCTACTGGGTCCCTTATTCCACCGGTCATACCAGCATGTATATTACTAAGACATCCTTCCCATGAATTATCAGAGATCTCAAGCCCTAGATCTTTTCCCCAGGTGTCCCTCAAATGGTCAGAAGGAGCTTTCCATTGGGATGAAAGCAAAACAAAGACAGAAATCAACTTTGGAGTATTATACAGGCTTGCAAGAGCTCTAAACACCCCATGTTGAGAGGGGAGTGACTCAAACTGGGGAATATTAACACGAGCATCATTTCTAATCTGGAGGTACCTAAAGAAATGAGATGGGGAAAGATTGTATTTTTCTATGTCACAAAATGTTTATCTATGTATAAGTCACCCAAAGTGATCAACCCTCTCCGATAAAGACGGAGGGAAGGCAAAGTTATGGCATTTCTTTGTACCCCCATACAAAAGGCATGATGATCGAGTGCAGTGTTTTAAAAAAAACTTTTGTAAGGAAAACCGGCAAGCATTGGAAAAGATATAAAAATCTGGGGAGGGTTTCCATTTTTATAGCGTTGACACGTCCGATCATGGGTAAAGGAAGGGTCCGCCAATGCTCGATGTTATGCGTTAATTTTTCTATCTGATTCAAAAAATTCAACTCGTGAATCAAATTAGGATTTTGGGGGATGTCCACACTTAGATACCTTATTTTATCTGTACTTATCTTAAATGGTAAATTTTCTAAAAAATCATGCCGAAGAGTTCAGTTTCTGTGAGTGGCATGAATTCACTCTTCTGCCAGTTCACTGAATAACCAGACAGCTTCCCAAATGTGTTAATGAGGTCCAGAAAAGGGGCATTGATTGCTCTGGACTTGAAATAAATAAAATGACATCATCTGCATACAAAGAAATGTAGTGGTCCATCCCACCTAAGGTTACCGGGCTGATCAATGGGTGACTTCAAATGTTTATGGCTAAGGGATCTATGGTGATTGAAAACAAGAGAGGCGAGAGTGGGCAGCCTAGTCACGTAGATCGATGGAGAGTAAAAGGTGATGATTTATCTGAAGTAAGAACAGATGTTGAGGGACAGACAAATAGTAATTTGACCCAAAAAAGAAAATTATCCCCCAGTCCAAACTCCTCCAGGGCTGCAAGCATATAGTTCCATTCCACCTTATCAAATGCCTTTTTGGTGTCTAACGAAAGAATAGCAATCCTGGAATTCATATTATATTTAGCGTACATAATATTCATCATGCGTCATACATTTAAAAAAGAGAGTCGGCCTGGGATAAAACCAGTTTGATCTTGGTGTATCATAGAAGGCATCCATTTGTTCAGTCTGTTGGCAAGTACTTTAGTGAAAACCTTCAAATCTTTATTTAACAGAGCGGTAGGGGGGGTAAGATGCGAACTCTGTGGCATCCTTATCTTTCTTCAAGATAAGTGAGATGTTAGCATCATATAGAGATCATGGCAGGGTGTGGTTATCGATTGAGTGGCTATACATGCGTTACATAAAAGGCACAATCCTTTTAGAGTATTGTTTATAAAATTCTATTCCGAAGCCGTCAGGCCCAGCTGCTTTTCCGGAAAAGATTGGATAGCTTCTGTTATTTATTGTGATGTAATGTCTGCATTAAGTACTTCACAGTCCATTTCATTAAGTGTAGGAATATTAAGCGACCAGAAAAAAAAAAATGTATTGGTCAACTAGGTTAAATACAGCGTCGTCAATATTCGGCCCATAGATATTTAGAAATGTCAAGTGAAATGAAAATATATGCACGGTGACTATGAGATAACGTCCATTAGGATCTGTTTGGGTTGATTTGTGTTTGAATGGAACTGACTTACAAAACTGTATAGCCATCCTGCAAGCTTTGGACGAGAAAGTAGATTGATAAATCTGGTTAATCCATGCACACCTTAATCTACCGCCTTGTTGATTTTGCGCCATCCTGCCTCTTCAACTGATCCAGAACGCAGCTGCCCGGCTTGTGTTCAACCTCCCGAAATTTTCACATGTCACCCCCCTGTTGAAGTCACTCCACTGTCTGCCAGTTGCAGCCAGGATCAGGTTCAAAGTCCTGACCCTGGCCTACACTGCGGCCAATAGGACAGGCCCCGTCTACCTGCAGGACTTGATCTAACTATGTTACTGCTCGACCACTTCGCTCATCTACAGCAGGGCGACTCACACTCCCCCCCCTCCATGTCAATGGCGCTCGCTCATCCTGACTGCAGAGCTTTTCCACCCTAGCTCCCCAGTAGTGGAACGAACTTCCCGTTCCCCTACGTTCTATGCCAACCCTGCCTGCATTCCGTCGTGGCCTGAAAACACACCTTTTCAGACTCCACCTGGACTGATACTTATCTAGGACCTCATGGTACTTGTTCTTGTTGAACTGTGTATTGAAGTTTATAATATTTTTAGAATAGAATTGTAGTAGAGCTGATTTACCCAGTTTACTGTGAACTGCATTCAATGTTCATTACTAGGGATAGCTGCTACTTTATGGGAAGAATGTGCTTTATCTTATCAGTTCTGTAGTTACTTCGATGACGTTTCTGTATGCACTTACTGTATGTCGCTTTGGATAAATGACTGTAATGTAATGTAATTTCTGATGTTGGTCTCTTGCAAAAACATGATGTCTGAAGCTATTGACTTAGAAAAATACCATGCCCCTCTTCACCTGATCATTTAAGCCTCGGACGTTCCAGCTGACCAGGTTGAGACCACCATCTAGCGGCTACTGATTAAGTGCCATGACTGAATTAGAGTAACGTTGGACCCATAAAATGACATGTAAAATGAAGTAGTACAGTGTTTGAACGCAGCAAAAATAAAAGTAACACATGAAAACAGCAAGATATCGGACAGTTGTAACAAACCCTGGCCCTCCCTCCCCTCCCACTTTCCCAAATGAAGAGATCAAAAATCCCACATAAAGGTTGTAGAACAACTGGGCAGCACATGAAGCCATAGTCAACTAAGGTTTTTTCAGCAAGCTCAGCCATTTGTAGCAATCGATAGTGTGATGTCCGAGAAAAAAATTATGTAAAAGCCGAAAGTTATTGTCCGTGCTCCCATGTGTAAATAGTCCAATATTGAATGGGAAAATGTGTTCTTGAAGTCAAATGAAACATGGCAAGTAGGTAACAAACTTACAAATGAAAGTAGCACTGAGCAGGATCAGAATAGCCTAGTTGTGCAAGCTACAGCCATGGCTAGCCTACCCTTCGTTCAGCGTTGTGCCATCTGAGGTGTTTAGGATGGAGTCGACAAACTTCTCCACCTCGCAAGATGACAAGAAGGACTTGTCCGTTGATCCGTGGGTGACACGTAGGCGAGTGGAGTAGTTCTCAGCCTTTTCATCACTCCGTCAAAGGTGTGTCATTTATTCCCCTCTGGGGGATAATCGGGGAAGATGTAAATCCGTACAGCGTCATATTGCAGGGGCTGCTGTGCGCAGGTAAGCCAAATTATCTTTTCCTTTTCAGGAAAATGATGGATGCTTGCGATGAAAATGCGGGGGCGAGCACTGTCATTTGTCGGGCGGCTAATGTGGTGTTCTCGGTCCACCTTGACAGGATGAGGGAAGCCTGTATCGGCAAGAACCTTTGGGATAAGGTCTGCGATGAATTGGGTCAGATCCTCACAGAGGATCCTGATATTGTTGCACTTGGACCGCCCATCCAGGCCATCTAACTTGAGCCTCATAGCGCTGTTAGCTTCAGCCAGCTCAGCACACCATTCCTCTAGAGTGTGGATACGTGTCTCATGGTCGACATTTCTGTTTTCCAGTTCGTCGATCCTTTGGGTGTTTTCGGTGAGTGTAGTCTGCATGGTGTGGAGCGATGATTTGAGATGGTTAAACCATCCATTTTCCTTATGGCTGACAAGATAGCGGTTGGAGAGGCTTCATCCTCTTCTTGGGCCGTTCTCCCTCATCTCCTGTAGTGAAAAAAAAATATATAGATTATACATATATTATATATCATTACAAACCACTGTGGGGCGTTCTATATGAAACAATTGTGTCAATAAGAAGATGCTTTTCTGTGTTAGGGTGTCTTGAAAAAAACAGCTCTAAAGGCCCAAATGTGCACACAGCACACAGTCATGGCCTCACATTCAAGGGCATACACTCACGCCAGAAAAACAAGCTCATTATTTGTATCGGCATTAGTCAATGGACGACTGTCCCAAGCTAGGCACACAGTATGATCTCATCTTCAACACCTGTAAATCAAGGACATATACACACACCCACACGCAGGAAAATTGAAAGGAAAAACTCGCTCTCAGTAGAAAATAGCCATATTGTAAAACACAATCGAGTCTCCCTAATTTTCCAAGAGACCGTTTTGTTTCATACGCATACTTATCTAAAAAAGGAGGTGATGGACCCATTCACACACACACGGGAACTAGATGAATACACATTTATGTTCCTAGCCCGTCTGAAGAGACAACATTAGTAACTCCCTAACATTCCTTGGGGCCTGCTCGCTAAAACGTCTAGCACCCTAGCATTGGAAATGTGTGTGTGTGCAGTTTGAGAACTAATAGAGTTTATTAAAGTCAAAGAAAACATTTCTCTTTTTTTTTTATACAAACATTAGTATTGAGGACTATATTACTACAAATAATTTCTCATGTTATAGAGGAAGATGTTTCCTTTGGTTCATAAAGCACCCACCTGTGGAAAGTACTTAGTACTATTTAACCCATTAAATCATTGTATTATTATGTATTGAACTACTATTGTCAAACCATGGCTAGGCTGTTTCTGATATAATTCAATCATGGCATTTCATCAAAACTACAATATAAATAAGGGTCATATGTAATGCTTAATTAAAACCAGCAGATGCCGATGTTGACCATGAAAAATATCTCCCAGGGGGAAGGAGCCAAACTTTTAACCCCACACTGGGTGGGGTTGAGAAAAGCATAAAACGGGGGGTATCTGAACTTTCATGGCTGCTGCTGCTACTATGTTCATTTCTGTCATTAACGGACCTGTTTTACGTCTCGTGGGTGAGCATGAAATTTATGGACTTAGACTGGACCGTGTGATTGAGAGTGTTTTTAACATATGTATGCTTAGCCGATCAGCCTGGGTATGTATATTCATGCGAATCTTTTTACAATAAATCAAGTTATATCAGACTCTGGAATGTAGTGTCTATTTGGAAGAAAGTTTGAATCACGTGTTGTGGAATGGTCCTGACCCCTCCCGACAGGGTGGTGAAAGGATTGTTTTAATTATTCTACAAAATTGGCGAGCCTAATCCAGGAGTGTTAAGAGGTACCGTGGCCGAACGTGTGGACGGAGACACTGTATCTCAGGTCAACAGGCGCCAACCACAAAGGTAAACAGAACCTTTAATCTGTATTGTAGTAAATCGTTGATTCTGAGAGGCAGTGTGTCCACCTGTGCGGGGGGCCTATACGAAAACCTCCTCACAAAAGAACCTAAAAAATTCTGATAGAGAAAGAAAAGTAGTGTAAGAAAGAGTCTGGTATAACGACAGGCTGATATAAATGTTGTGTGTCTTGTACTGTCTTATGTGTATAGAATGAAACAATTGAAAGTGATTGCTAGGAAGTCTGCGAAAGGCAGTACAAAGGCAGTGTGGTTCGGATACCGCCTCATGACAGAGAGGGACTGAATTGGAACCACTGCGCTGGCCAGAGAACAGTCATTTTTACTTTGCTGGACCAGAGAACACAGTGTAGTTCGGATACCGCCTCATGACAGAGAGGGACTGAATTGGAACCACTGCGCTGGCCAGTGAACAGTACTTTTTTACTGTGCTGGACCAGAGAACACGGTAAATTCTGGATATCGTCTCTCAAAGCTTAAGAGAGTGAATTGTGAAACTTTACTGCGCTGGCCAGAGAATGACTGTGTGCCGGCACGAGTATGAGTGAGCAAGCGCTGTGTGGGTGTGTCTGAGTGATAAATCAGCTGAGTAGTTTAAAAGAAAAACACACTTGTAAATTGTTTGACCCAGAAGTGTGTGATTTAAAAGATAATGGGAAGCTCTTGCATTATCAGAGCGAACAAGATTA
This sequence comes from Ilyophis sp. 1 JC-2022, assembly GCA_022702515.1. Classification (NCBI taxonomy): domain Eukaryota; kingdom Metazoa; phylum Chordata; class Actinopteri; order Anguilliformes; family Synaphobranchidae; genus Ilyophis; species Ilyophis sp. 1 JC-2022. The sequence goes on from CM040406.1 coordinate 129,091,851, forward strand.
TACTGAGGAACATACAGACTGAAATAAACGAATAGAGGCAATGTGGTATCATGCTCTTAGATATTCTGAGTTAGCATTTGTAGCGGCGCACCATCGTACTTGCATTGCTCGGGCTTCCTCTTGCTATTTATTTGATTGAGGTGACATGTATCATCATAGTTACCTATTTGAGACACGTAAGTCATATGGCCTCGCGGTTGCTGAGGAAGTAAGTAGGGACGTGTGGAACAGAGAAAGGGACAGACTGCGCAATATAGGACAGTTGGTACTACACGCCCAAAGTGATATTGATTGTCCCGAAGAAAGTGATGATGACTCAGATTAAGCAGAAGTGTTGCATGAATTAATAATGTGGTGTCATTGTCTTAAATATAGAGAACAATCAAATGAAGTACTAAAGCGACATTAACAAATAGAATTATGGACTTCGTCCATATTTAGCTCTGAATATGCATCAGATTATCATCGGTACACCTTGTGTGAAACAAGCAGTCTGATTAATTTTGTTAAAATTGCTAGAAACCTCTCTCTTCTGTTTTGATCCCCCTGGCTTTCATTTTGATCTGTTTGATCGATCATAGTGGGGTCATTTAAATTCGATAGAACAAGAGAAATAGCATCATGTGTAACCAGAGTTTGACTGCCGGAATTACCGTAATAGCTCGTGTAGGAGAGAACCGATGAAAAAGAGTTTAAAGTGATTTATTTTCTGTGTTCCGAAACTATATATCAAAGTGGACATATTTGTAATGGTTTGTGTTATAATCTCAGTGTATAAGATTTGTGAATTTGTGAAGACCCGTCTGAAATAGTGTAAACAGTGTTGTATATAAATATCAAAGTGATCTCATATAAAGTTGATTATCTCATATAAAATTGTGGTTTTGCATAACGGAACTGTAGCAGCCAGGCAGGCTCAAGTGATTAATTTGCTAACAGTGAAAGCTGACGGTTCAGTAACCGAAGAACAGTTTGTGTGTGAGGATCTTAATCAGAGTTTTGGAAATCCAGGGGATTTCTGTATAGAGAAGTGGCTAATTGAAAGGGAAAAATTATTTCCAAACTGTACGGTTAGTACAGATAGAGAATGATGGGAAGTCATACGTGACAGAAACTTCCATAGGATTGTGGCAGGGAGCCAGACAACATAGAAGGAGATTGAGTCTATTAATTCAATTTGTGTTATTATTTAATTTGTTATAAAAATATATACATATATGTAGTTTATATTTTCATGGAAAATTCTGAGTGCTATTACTAATTTGTAATTTGGTCCTTTGACTGGCTTGAATTTCTGTGTTATTCATTTTCTATTTTCTCTATTTTCAGCTAGTGATTCGATTTAGCTGCAGACGCCTTGAGGCACAATACAGGGGCGAGACAGTCTGTTGCAGTTATTGTGTTCAAATAGCACGGTTAAAAAAAACAAAAAAAACATAGATAGATGTCACCATGGTAACCAAACCGTATTTTTCATCCTTCATAAATATTTACCTGTTATACCATAACTGAAGTGAATGATTTTAAAATCATTAATGCGCGGGCGTGTCTGTTTCGCCATTGTGTGGGCAAAACGCCAAGGTGGAAAAGCAGGCTTTTAAAGGGAATGGGATATGACATTTTGATCTGAAGTATGAAGTCCTGCATTGAAATGTGCAACATATTTAGATTTAAATATTTTAGTTTCTTAGTGAGTGTTTGGCAGAGGGTTGGCCTTAAGGGTCATCACTTGCTAGGTATACCAGATAGGGCAAATCCCTCATAAGGCAAAGTATACATGGTGTGAAATACATGACTAAAATTTTAAAAGCATGCTAAAATGTTCAAACACCCGCGCCTGCGTTTGTGTCAAGCTATTAGATTCTAACTAAATCTATTACTACTAAGTAACTGAGTTTAGGCAAAATATAGATATTTGAAGTGACATACAGCAGTGGATCATAATCATAGTAGGCTGTGCTATAATTGACCAAGTGAAAACAATTGATCAAGAGGGCATTATTGAAACAGTATTTTAGCTAAGGAGAGAAGTGATGAACCTTTAGTGTTTAAGCTGGGTGAAGTGGAGGGCAAGGCCACCTTCCCCAATGTTTGTTTTTGTTGTTCTGGTGTAGATAGATAACTAGTTTTATTTACATTCTAAATTATATTGATTTGTTTTGTTTACTTTTAGACAAAATGAAACAATTAATCAGAGGTAAACCCTTTAACGCGATTCCTCCTAAGGGTTTGTCAGCTTAGGCGCAGTCATTATTCGCCGGAGACTTGTAAACTTTTGGACAAATGGATTGAGTATACTAAGAATGATCCAATTGCAGTTCCGTAATGGGGTACTTTTGACATGGACTGGATCATAAAATACCATAGAGAATAAAAAGAAGTCCACCCCCCGGGTAAAATAAACTAAAAGACGAGATTTGTGAATTAAAATAGAAAATAAATGAGGAAAATAGAGCTGAAATGGAGAGTAAATTATACCACAGGAACAATATACTGAACATTGTATGAATTGTCAAGAGCAAAAGAAAGAAAATGCTGAAGTAAAATTTATGTCTATACAAATAACGCATTTTAAGGGACAACAGATGGGCCATAGTGGCCAGCAGAGGGGGGTTCCAGGTGAAGAGGGCTAATCGGACAATAAAAAAGAAAAGTGTTCTTCTCTGTTTCCAGCAAGAACTGGGCTCGGCTCTACTGACAATGAGAGCTGAACCAGGCCCCACTAGTTATTGCTAATTTCTCCCCTTTTGAACTTATGACAGGAACTCCAATGATAATTCCAGGGGCGAATTATCACTGCTGTGAAGAATTACAGGGGATTGGAGACATGCTGACAAACTGTGAATCTAATTAACACTTTAGAAGCACCTTTGACATCAGAAGAACTTCACAATGCGCTAAATGATATGCCTAATAACAAAGCCCCTGGCCCTGATGGTTTCCCTGCTAAGTTCTATAAACATTTCTGGAAAATTCTTTCACCACTATTCTTCAGAATGTTGACCGATATCAAACAAAACTCTACAATCCCCCCTGATATGAACACGGCTATGATATCAGTACTTCTTAAACCTGACAAAGATCCCACGCTCACATCCAGCTATCGCCCTATATCACTTATTAATGTAGATATAAAAATCATCAGTAAGACCCTAGCAACCAGAATTGAGACTGTCACCCCATCTATAATCCACCCAGACCAAACTGGATTCATCAAAGGAAGACATTCATCTAATAACATGCACAGACTATTCAACTTAATGCATTACTCATCACACAATAAAGAAGAAACAATGATAGTATCCCTAGATGCGGAAAAAGCTTTTGACAGAGTTAGCTGGAAATTCTTATTCACAACCTTGCAGAGATTTGGTTTCGGAGTCATACATTCACTGGATAAGGATACTGTACACTTCACCACCAACGGACTAATTTCACAGAGATTCACATTGCACAGGGGCAAAAAACAAGGATGTCCACTTTCTCCCTCTCTAGTTTACATTTTTATAGAGCCCTTAGCTACTGCAATACAACAAAGTTTGAATATTACAAGCATACAAACTTTCAACACTCAACATAAGATAAGCCTTTATACAGACAATGTATTACTGTTTCTGCAAAAACCCCTTACTTCTTTACAAGAGACCATCCAACTCATAAATAGATTTTCCAAAATTTCAAACTACTCTATTAACTGGACCAAATCAACAATCTTACCACTATGCCCGGATAAATGGAATCCGGCAGCCCAATCACCCACCATAACCTTTCTCACAGGTAACATTAGATATCTTGGCAGTCAGATTTGTTCCACTTAAATTTCAGCCCCCTGCTCCTATCATTGGAAGACGATCTAAATCGATGGACAAATCTCCCGCTCTCACTTATGGGCAGAATAGCTACGATTAAAATGGGTTTTACCGAAAATCTATTACCTATTTGCAATTACCCCAATCCAACCCAATCGCACCTGGTTTTACTTAATTCAATCATATCCAAATTTTACTGGAAAAACTACGAGAGTAGTTTGAAATTGAGGAAAATCTATTTGAGTTGGATGGTCTCTTGTAAAGAAGTAAGGGGATTTTGCAGAAACAGTAATACATCGTTTGCGTAGAGGCTTATCTTATGTTGAGTGTTGAAGGTTCGTAAGCCTGTAATACAAAGCCCAAGGAGGCATGTATTATTAATTATTTTCTGGCAACCCAATTACAATATATCATCAAATGGATCAACCCCAACCATCTAGAAAACTCATGGATTGATGTCGAACAATCTTACTATCTGACCTACCATTTATCAGTTCCACCATTAAACATTAGAATTGCTTTAAAAACCTATCAATTGCAACAACTCTGACAGCCTGGTGGACATCCCACAAAATTACTAACTCCACTTTTACACCCTGCAAACGTACTCCTATCTGGCTCAATCCTGACTTACGGCTAAACAAGACACCATTAAACTTTCCTACTTGGAAACAAAAAGGCATCACACATCTTCTCCACATCTTTCAGAATAATGCACTTATGAGTTTCAGTGACCTGGTCCAGAAGTACGACATTGCAAACAAACAATTCCTTCAATTCCACCAACTAAAATCAGTTATCAGGTCCCGAATTAATATAACAAATATTAATCTACAGACGTCAAAGATAACCAGTGAAATTATCAATATCACCACTCCTAAGAAAGCTTTCTCCAAGATATATAACATACTCAGCTATGCAGACACCACAATAGCACTTCCAATTAATAAATGGGAACAAGACTTATCAATTACTTCCAATTCCGACGTCTACACCAAAATCTGCAAAAATACCTTAACCATGACTAACAATACTAACATTCAACTCATTCAATACAAGGTGATTCATAGAACACATTTTACTTAACAAAGGATGTTTCAAATGGGATTGGCTGACTCAGACATTTGCTCACAATGCACACAAGTATCTTCATGCCACGTGGCTCTGCCCTCCAATACACCTGTGAGAGCCATTGTGAACATGTAGATTATGTTGTATTTGTGCCTTATCTGCATAATGAATAGTTGTCAGTAATTGAATCTTGAGCTAATCTTTATTATGTCATTTGGAATGTATAAATATTAGTTTGTAGTAATGGGTTGTTTAGTTAAGAGTAAATTATTATTAGAATGTTTTGATGCTCAATGATATTATTTAGTATTGATGTATCTTTCCGTAATATCCTATCTTTGCTCCATTAGTCTGTACTGCTATTGGAAAGGCCACAGGAAACCGTATATAGGTCACAGATCGTGGCAAGTTATTCTATTGAACAGGACGTGGAGCAACAGTTTTCTGACCGTTTAGTTTTTCTGAAGTTTTTTGCTTTTAATGCTTAATACCAACAAGTATAGGTATGATAAAGACTCCATGTGGAAACGTTATTGTTTGTATTGGTTTTCCGTGAAATAAACCGTCTCTGTTTTCATTTTTTACTTGGCTCGTTGATGCTATGTGGATGCTAAGTACCGGAGTTTTGATTTATTAAGCTACAGAAGGCACGTGTGGAAATACTGCATTAGAACAACACGAGTCAGAAATTTTACGTCCTGCAGAAGCCGCAAAATAAGGTTTTATTTGGATTTCGCTGCTACAACACCATTTCTGGCACAAAGTTACTAAAACATTATTCACTCTCTTGGGCTGCCCTATTCCCCTTCCCTGTGCATTTTAGGAGATCTCTCTCAAATCACACTACCAAGCAAACTGACCAACATTGTACTCTCCGCCTTAACTATCGACAAGAAAACAATATTCATGAATTGTTAACTATAAGACAATGGAAAAACCTCTTTGTTGACCACATATCAATGGAAAAAACAGCTGCCTCCACCCAGAAAAATAAATTGGCCGACTTTGAACAAACTTGGACCCCAATCATTAATCTGCTAAACAAATAATCCGTATTTGCCTGAGCACTAAGTCACGCTATACATATCCTTTCATGGCCCTTGGCCAACCACAAAGCATCCTCTGACATCAACAACTCACAGGAATATTGAGCACAAATTAAATACATTACAATGTGTCCTGTCTTGTATTGTTTTGTTATTTTGTTTTGTTATTTTCCCCCATTTTTGTCTGTTTTGTTCTACTTCTTGTTTTGTATTTCATGAAGTATTTTTGTTATACCCTTCCCTCTCAGAAGCTTCAGTACAAAAAAGGACCGGATTACGTAGTGTATAAAAACAAATGTGTCTTAACTGGTTCTGTTTAAATCATGGCATGTCCGCTCATTGACAACCACAGACGAGGGGGCACAAATAGTAAGGAGAATGTTTCGAGCGGGGAGGGTGTTCCGAGTGGATCCAGTCAGTTATCCAGATGAGCATCTCTATGAACGCAACAGATTTTCCAGGGAGGGAATAATCTACATTTGCAATTTGCTGTGCGTAGTGTGCCTTGCCTTGAAAAAACTCCTAAATGTCTTTATAACTTTGATAACAAACTGCACACCAATGAAGGTTTTTACAGAATAGTAGGTACCCTATTTAATAGGTTATTTTATAGTTCCAGCATCACTGTGCAAGTAGCCACATGGGTTTCATACACACACTGTCAGAATAACTAAATAGCCTACACGTTAACTTTTAGCCTATGCATGCAGAATGCATATAACTTTTGCCATTGTTATATTTGCTCACAGATATATGGTCATCATTTCACCATTTCTATTGATGATCTGCAACTCTGATTGCCTTTTCATCAACATTTAGATTTGTATTCCGGTTCTTTTTGTCCCACTGGTATTGCTCCTATACACACCAAAAAGTAGGCTAGTATTAAAATACATTTTCTTAATTTTTTTATTGAGGAGATGCAAAGCACATAGCACTGATTGCGCAATAGGACTAAAGTACGCATTTATGCGCTCAGCAATCGATTCCCAGGCTGCGTAACTCGCTTTATTAATTACTGTGACGTTGCCTTTTTTGTAATTATAGACTTGTAATCTTCATAAAACTGCATAATGAGTTCCTGATCAGATCACCAGTTGTAAATGACGTTGTATGTTTTTTTGCCCATTTACTCTGATCGAATGTTAAAATTGACAATCACTTACTCGGGCTGTTTAAATAATCCATGAACGCGCACGTAACTTCATTCTCCAAACCTGCCTTTCATCAGGCTTGAATTGGCCTATTTCACAAGATGGCGATCTAGACCAGAAGGGGTGAATACTTACTTCCGGTGCTAGGGACACCTGTAACTCCCCATTGGAAACTGTGGATCTGGACGAGATGTGTTTTTCCCAGCCCCTAATATCACTCCCAAAAGTCACAATGTCGGACGTTATCTGCATTGCTGATGAGTTTCAGGGTGATGTTAGGCTTGACAAGGTGTTACATGTTCTTTTTTGAGAAATTCATTTTTAATTATGAATGGCAGATCCCATTCAAATGCAGAGACGTTATAGTAGTCTATAATGTTGTCTTTTGATGTTGTTGGGTCACAAACATCAGGAAGTCTGTGCATGCAAAGGATATGCGAGTCTGACCCACTGGAATTGTTACGGTTCTAACCGTTCCACGCCATGTTTTATGTTTATTGTTATGTCACGCCCTTATTTGTATTCACGTTCTGTCATAGTTTATTAGTTTCATACATTTCTATGTGTTTCTGCGAACTCGTGTTCATGCTTTCTCTCTCTCCCGCTTTTGCTTACGTGTTTTCCATTGTATCTGCCATTCCTTGTCTAACTAACAGATTACTAACAATTAGCTAGATCATTGCTTACTAACCATCTAATCTCTTGTAGTTAATTGTTACCTTACGTTTCTAGTGCATGTCCTTACTAATTAACTAATTTACTAACGCTAGGATGGGATAATTACTAACAGACTAATTGACTAATGATCTTCATCTCGTTTTCCCAAGCTGTTTCTAATTTCTCTCTGTTCTCAAGCTAAGCGTTTGCACCTGTCTACACACACATATAAGCCCTCAGTTTTCACCGGTTCTGTGCGAAATTGTTGCCTCACTAGCACTCTTAAGCATTTGTCAAGTCTACGTATTCTGATTTCCTGTTTTGATCCAAGCCTGTTTTTTGACCACTGTTTACTGCCAGCCTTTTGTTTTCACTGCCTGTCCTGACCACGATTCCTGCTTGCTGATTTTGTACTTTTGCCACGCGGCGAGGACTCCGGTCTGACCCTGCTTGTTTTTTCAACTATTCTTTTGCCTTCTCCCGTTTGTACCTCTGCCACGCTGATTGCCTTCCTGGTTCCAAACTACTGCCTGGCTTACCGACGACGAGACTGCCTTCTCCCTCGGTACTTTTGTTTATTGGCTGGATCTTTTTGTGTATGACCTTTGCTTGTGCTAAGACAACGATTACGGAACTTTCCTTAATAAAGCCCTTGCGGGTATTTATTACATCCATTGTTCTGAGTCGTGCTTCTCGGGTCCAACCCTACACGCACTTCGTCTCAGGAATTGTGATATAGTGAATTAAAAGTGAAATAATCTGTCTGTAAACAATTATTGAAATAATTACTTGTATCATGCACAAAGTAGATGTCCTAACTGACTTGCCAACACTATAGTTTGCTAACATTAAATCTGTGCAGTGGTTAAAAATTAGTTTTAATGACTTCAACCTAAGTGTATGTAAACGTCTGACTTCAACTGTAGTTGTACAGTTGTCTCATTAGAAATAAACTGTATGACAATGTACTGAGAGTATAGACTTATTCGTAATGAGTGGTAAATTATTAACAAACTAAATTAACCTAGCTCTTTCCAAAAGCTCCTCCCTGGCTTTGTTGGAGGCAACGGTGTTGCTTTTTGCTCGTATGATTGTTTTATGTTGTGTTTTTTGGATCTGTTCATTATATCTGTCCTATCAGTCTTTTTTTTCCTTTACCGATTTGTGCACAAGGTTAAAGTGTGCGAGCAAGGAATATATGGATTGATATTAGGAGCAATATTATTCGGACTAACCATTATGACGTGTTTTAATATACACAATAATAACCTTAAACATTAGGGTTTAAGTAATTCCTGACCAAACTATATCCCGTTTCCCAGAAATACAGGAAATAAAACAGGTAATTCCCGGGAAAACAGGAAATATTTTCCATTACACGAGTGCTGTTATTGTACAAAATATATGCAGTTTAATTTAGTTATAAAACCTGCAACAGCTAAGCAGAACTTGGCTTCCATCTCAGATTAGAAAAAGACGGGGTCACGTGGGCTAGTAATGGAGTAGGACGTGATTAGTTTGAGCTCCCGTCGGACTTCTATTTTATTTAATAAGCGTTTTACATCGAAAAACATTGGAAAACCTGCTCCTAGCATACTCCTAACATACTCCTAAAGTCAGAAGAGTGTGTATTTGTGGGTCAATGGCTACAAATCTGCGCAAATATAAGTATGGCGGTCCGTCCGCTACTGGGCCCAAAGCCACCGCGACATCGAGTCCCGCAAGTAGCCCAGCTCAGACAACCCCGCCCCGGCCGGACAGCCCAGTAATGGATGCTGTAGCATTAAAATCTGAGATTCTCCTCTCGCTGAAAGCCGACATCGCAGAGGTGATAAAGACGGAGCTTAAAAATGCGCTGGCCGAAGATTTCAACTATCTTAAAAGTGAGCTTCAAGCGGTAAAAAATGAAATAATTAATAATACGGCGGCGGTTCGGTCTGAGATTGACCAAATGAAGGCTACAATCACGGAGGTGGAGAGCGGCCTATCAACGTGGTCGGACGAGGTGGCGGCCCTGCAGACTACGGTGACTGGCTTGAAAGCAGAGGTAACTGGGCTCAGAGAGAAATACGACGACATGGAGGGAAGAATGAGGAGATGCAACATCAGAATACTGGGGGTGGCCGAGACGGATGGATCATGCTCTACTGCATCGGTCTCGAAACTATTGAGGGAAGCGCTACAGCTGGATAAAGATGTGCTTGTGGACCGTTCACACCGAACCCTGGCTCCGAGGAAACCACGCGTCATCGTTGCTAAACTCCACTATTACCAAGACTGCGTCGAGGTGTTGAACTACGCGCGCACTCAAGCTCCACTCCGCGTCAACGGGCAGACCATTGCCATCTTTCCAGATTATGCTGCGGGCGTCGCCAGGGCCAGAGCTGCGTTCACGGAGATCAGGAAGCTGCTGCGCAACCGCCAGGGTGTCCGGTATGGCATACTGTTTCCAGCCCGACTCCGCATCACGTATAACGGAGAAGAAAAGGAATTTACAGATGCAGACAAAGCGATGGTTTATGTTAAGAAGAACGTCATCCCTACAACAGAGGCTACGGGGTAGGTCCCCAGACGCTTTTTCTTGTGTTCAAACTACCATGCTACCAGTTTACCAGTTTAGTTTTTTTTTTTTTTGTATACGACAGTTTATATGCAGGTGTTGAAAGAGACTGGGCATATACGTTGGTTTAATATAAATTTACCCCAAGGGGGAAATAATTTATCTGTTTACTCATAAGGGGTAGAGAAGTGACCTGACCAGGAGACTGTTTTTATTCATTTTTTTATTATTGTTATTCTGCTGCTTCTCTCCTCTCATTTTATTTATCTCTGTCTCTAGACATACAGTATTGACCACCCTCAATCATGGGCTTATATGGCTCTGTTCCACTTGGGGGCCAACTCTGATGGGGTGATGTTTGTTTGAATATATTTAATTACAGTTTTTTTCCATTGATTCCATTGTTTTCCATTGTTGTTTTCCATTGTTTTTTCCATCTTATTTTATACTTTTAAATGTTTTTATTAGGCAGCAGAGTTTGTCATCATATCATGATGCGCTGTCTTGAGATTTCTTTGTACGGGGGGGTTCGGCGGGAGCTTGAGCGGCTGGCTCTATAGAGTTCCCCAACATAAGCACTAAATGTGTGGATTTGTTTTGGTAGGGTACTGTGTTCACCTAGTTTTTTGTAGGTGTCAGGGGGGGAGGGGGATATATCAGACTTGCTTATTTATTACTTACTTATTACTTACTTTGCCAGATGTATGTTTTCCTTTTTGCTTGCTGTTATGATTCCTATAGATTTCATAACTTTCCTTGCCTAACATGAGTGACACCAATACTCCCAGAGGGTTGGATGGTTGCTCGGTCAACTTTGTGAGTTGGAACGTTAAATCACTCAACCACCCAGTGAAGCGCAAAAAGGTATTTACACATTTAAAACAGCTTAATATAGATATTGCCTTCCTTCAGGAGACACATTTATGTACAACAGACCATTCCCGACTGAGAGGGGGGTGGGCAGGACAGATGTATCACTCAAATTTTCACTCAAAGGCTAGAGGGGCAGCCATACTAATTGATAAAAATACACCGTTTACGATGACAAGCGTGGAGGCTGACCCCGCAGGGCGCTACATTATTGTGGTGGGGCAACTTTATGCGTTTCCGGTCATCTTGGCCAATGTTTATGCGCCAAACTGGGACAACGCTATGTTCTTCTCCAATTTTTTCTCCCGTTTACCAAACATGACATCGCACCATCTTATTCTTGGGGGGGACATGAACTGTGTACTTTCCCCTGTCTTAGACCGTAGCTCGCCCAAAAAGACTTCTCTGTCTAAATCAGCCAAATCAATCCGTCTTTTTCTTAAATCATATGGTGTGGCCGATGTGTGGCGGTTTCGTAACCCTACTTCCAGAGAATATTCGTTTTTCTCCCCAGTTCATAAGACCTATTCCCGTATAGATAATTTTTTCCTGGATAAAAGACTCCTTCCCCTCATAACCAAGTGTGATTATGGAGCTATAGTTATTTCTGATCATGGTCCCTTAACTATGAGAATGCGTATTCCCAATACACAGTCCAGTTGCCGTCCTTGGAGACTCAACCCTCTGCTTCTATCAGAGGAAGCTTTCACTAATTTCATCGCATCTGAGATTACACTATTCCTCGATATTAATCGTACACCAGGAATGTCTTCTTTAACTATATGGGAGTCGCTGAAGGCGTACTTACGGGGCCAGGTCATCTCATATTGCGCAAATCAAAAGAAAATAAGCACTGCACGCCTTAAAGAGCTGGCGGATGAGATATTGGAGCTAGATAGGCTACACAGCCATTTGCCCTCTGCAGACATAATGAAAAAGCATATGTCACTGCAGGTCGAGTTTGATCTCCTTTCAACACGACAAGCTGAATACCTTATCTCTAAATCGCGGCACGGGTACTATGAACGTGGGGAAAAGGCTGGACGGATACTCGCTCATCAGCTGCGGCAAAGAACCGCCAATCAGACCATCCCTGCAATCAACGATGAACAGGGCTCAAAAATTACGGACAGCCTAAAAATTAACTCCCGCTTCCAAACGTTCTATCAATCATTATACACCTCTGACTCATCTGTAAACCCTTCCGCGCTGGAAGAATTTTTTGGGACCCTGCGGGTCCCTTCTATAGACCCGGGGACGGCTGCTGGGTTGGAGGAGGACCTCTCGGTCGCGGAGATAGCATCAGCAATTGGGTCTATGCAAAGTGGCAAATCTCCGGGGCCAGACGGTTACCCAACAGACTTCTTCAAAAAATTCTCGAACCAACTTTCCCCCTTACTATTGTCAGTTTTCGAAGAATCACTCATCAGAATCCCTACCTCCAACTATGCGCCAGGCGGTTATCTCCTTAATCCTCAAGAAAGACAAGGACTCTCTTGAGTGCAGTTCGTTTCGTCCGATCTCGCTCCTCTGCACGGATGTTAAAATTCTTGCTAAAGTCATGGCCCGCCGCTTGGAAGGTGTTCTTCCCTCTATTATATCACCCGACCAAACAGGTTTTATAAAAAATCTTTTTTCTTTCTTTAACATTAGACGCCTTCTGAATATTCTTTATGGCCCCTCTCCGCCTGGTATGCCAGAAGTAGTGCTCTCACTTGATGCGGAAATGGCATTTGACCGGGTGGAGTGGGGCTATCTTTTCAGTACGTTGGAGAGGTTTGGATTCGGCCCTAAACTCATATCATGGATTCGAATTTTATACACATCTCCGATGGCTGCTGTGCGCACTAACAATAATCTGTCCACCTATTTTGAGCTCAAATGCGGCACGAGACAGGGGTGCCCGTTGTCCCCACTTCTATTTGCGGTTGCAATGGAGCCACTTGCTTTGGCTCTGAGGCAAAATGCTGATATCAAGGGGATTCAGCGTGCGGGATTGGAGCATAAAGTCTCGCTATATGCGGACGATATGTTATTGTACATATCGCAACCCCTTTCCAGTCTCCCCAAGTTAATGGCCTTACTTACGGACTTTGGCAAATTATCTGGCTACAAAGTTAATATCCAGAAAAGCGAGCTGATGCCTGTTGGCGCTGGGGCTAGTCAGGTACCTTTAGGTTCATTTCCTTTTAAAATCAGCCCTAAGAAATTTAAATACCTTGGGATATGGGTTACGCATAACCATAAAGATCTATATGTGGCTAATTATCAACCTCTATTATCTAACCTGAAACAGGATATTGAGCGTTGGGACCCCCTACCTCTCTCCCTGGGGGGAAGAATTAATACGATAAAGATGAACGTACTGCCTAAATTTCTGTACATATTCCAATGTCTTCCGGTCTTTCTAACAAAGACTTTCTTTTCCAAACTAAACAATCAGATATCAACCTTTATTTGGAACAAAAAACCACCCCGAATTAAAAGAAGTATGCTGCAGAGACCTCGTACAATGGGAGGGATGGCACTCCCAAACTTCATGTATTATTATTGGGCAGCCAACATATATTGTTATATATAGTATCATTGTTATACTGGGTGAGGAACGATGTCACGGTTCCCAAGTGGACAATTTTGGAAGGGGCGTCCATTGAGTCCACTTCTCTAGCTGCCTTATTGTGTGCTAGACTGCCATTCACACAACCTATTTCTAGCTTCACCTCTAACCCAGTTATCATACACTCAATCAAAATGTGGAATCAGTTTAGGAGATCCTTCTCCCTTGGAGGCCTATCGCAGGCTGCACCAGTTACAAAAAACCACATGTTCCTCCTGTCAGTGACAGATGGGGCTTTTGATACCTGGTCTAGAGGGGGTATGGTCTCACTGTCTGATCTCTATATTGACAATAACTTTGCCTCCTTCAAACAGTTAGTGCAGAAATATGGTATTCCCAGATCACATTTCTATAGGTACTTGCAGCTTCGGAACTTTGTCACCTCAAATTCGGATTGCTACCCCTCATGCCCTCCCAAGTCTCTGCTGGACTCCATCTTTAACTGAAAATCGGTCACAAAACAGGCTATAAGCATCATTTACGAGCTACTCAACACGCACGATTTGACCCCTTTAGACATCCTTAAAAATAAATGGGAAACAGACCTAGACGAACCAATTCCGGAGGAAATCTGGCACAAAATAATACAGGGAATTTTCTCCTCTTCCATATGTCTTAGACATGCTGTTGTCCAATTTAAAGTTGTACACTGTTTGCACTGGTCTAAAGACAGACTATCTAAGATTTATGTTGACATAGATCCCACATGCGATCGATGCAGACAGGCTCCAGCTACTTTGCTGCACATGTTTTGGACATGTCCAAAGCTCCATATGTTCTGGCAAACCATCTTTGAGACCTTTTCTAAGATATTTGAAAAAGTTGTGGAGCCGTCTCCACTCATTGCATTGTTTGGGGTGCCCCCGGGAGACGCTTTTCTTAGATGGTGGGAGGCCAGCATGTTGGCCTTCTGCTCTTTCCTGGCTAGAAGACTGATATTGTTTAAATGGAAGGATCCTATTCCACCTAAATATAGTCATTGGATCAGGGAGGTCATGTACCATATTAAATTGGAGAAGATTAGATCTACTAGGAAATTCTTTACTATTTGGTAACCTTTCTTAACCTTTTTTGAAGATATGGAATCTGACAGCATGATAATGTAGTATCACATATTTGTAATTTCATTTTGTTTGTGTTATTTACTTTACTTTTATGGATGTCTGGCTATGTATAATGTTTGTATGTATGTATATGTCTGGTATTCGGGGGATGGGGGATGGGGGATATATTTAAGTTTGTTTTTTGTAGGTCCTGTGTGGACCTGTGATATACTGTGGAAAATACAATAAAAAAACCTTGTTCAAAAAAAGATTAGAAAAAGACAATACAGTTAAATCATTTATGCATCACGCATTATTTCATCCAGCATATTTTCCGTAAAATTGATTACTGTCCTTATTCCTTTCAGTTTATTCTCCCTCCATATTATCCGTAGTCTTTTCCGTGTTCCACCTTCAAAACAGACAGTTAATCGTTTAACTGAGGCTATGGTTACACTAGTCACTTCAATGTGACTTCTATGCGACTTCTGACATCCAATATCGCTAGGCTGCATTAAGTGACAGGTCTGGACGTGCACAAATCGGATTTTGTCATCGTTGGGATCGGATCTGCCAAACCAGTTGGCGAGGTAGCCTAGCACACTTTGAGATCGGAATTTCTTGTAGTCTGGACGTAATCAGACTTCTCAAAATGCATTCACCGGCTATATACAGGTGCAGCTCAAAAAATTAGAATATCGTGAAAAAGTTCAATATTTTTTGTCACTCATTTCAGAAAGTGAAACTCATATATTATATAAATTCATTACACATAGAGTGAAATATTTCAAGCCTTTATTTCTTGTAATTTTGATGATTATGGCTTACAGCTAATGAAAACCCAAATTCAGTGTCTCAGAAAATTAGAATATTGTGAAAAAGTTCAATATTGGAAACTCATGGTGTCACACTCTAATCAGCTAAACACCTGCAAAGGTTTCCTGAGCCTTTAAATGGTCTCTCAGTCTGGTTCAGTAGGCTACACAATCATGGGGAAGACTGCTGACTTGACAGATGTCCAGAAGACAGTCATTGACACCCTCCACAAGGAGGGTAAGCCACAAAAGGTCATTGCTAAGAAGCTGGTTGTTCACAGAGTATCCAAGCATATTCATAGAAAGTTGAGTGGAAGGAAAAAGTGTGGTAGGAAAAGGTGCACAAGCAACAGGGATAACCGCAGCCTTCAAGAATTTGGGGGAGCTTCACAAGGAGTTGACTGAGGCTGGAGTCATCAAGAGCACAGACGAATCCAGGACATGGGCTACAAATGTCGCATTCCTCGTGTCTGCTGGTGTTGGTCCACTGTGTTTTCTGAAGTCCACAGTCAACACAGCCATCTACCAGGAAATTTTAGAGCACTTCATGTTTCCTTCTGCTGACAAGCTTTATGGAGATGCTGATTTCATTTTCCAGCAGGACTTGGCACCTGCCCACACTGCCAAAAGTACCAAAAGCTGGTTCAATGACCATGGTATTACTGTGCTTGATTGGCTAGCAAACTCGCCTGACCTGAACCCCATAGAGAATCTATGGGGTATTGTCAAGAGGAAGATGAGAGACACCAGACCCAACAATGCAGACGACCTGAAGGCCGCTATCAAAGCAACCTGGGCTTCCATTACACCTCAGCAGTGCCACAGGCTGATCGCCTCCATGCCACGCCGCATTGATGCAGTAATTCATGCAAAAGGAGCCCCAACCAAGTATTGACTGCATAGAAATGAACATACTTTTCAGAAGGCTGACACTTGTGTTTAAAATATCCTTTTTTATTGATTTTATGTAATATTCTAATTTTCTGAGACACTGAATTTGGGTTTTCATTAGCTGTAAGCCATAATCATCAAAATTACAAGAAATAAAGGCTTGAAATATTTCACTATGTGTAATGAATCTATATAATATATGAGTTTCACTTTCTGACATGAGTGACAAAAAATATTGAACTTTTTCACGATATTCAAATTTTTTGAGCTGCACCTGTATAGGCTCGGAGACGAGTAGTGCGCTGCACAGAACTGTTTTTGGTACGCTGACGGTAAAGATGAGGCTGTAGCTGTTCACAAATGTGATTGAATGTCTGCTTTCGCATGCCGAAAACGAGCACCCAGTGGGAATCCGTGAAATCATGCACAATATGGTTCCACCAGTGCTGGCTACGTTCGCGAACCAAGGGACCAAGACCGGCCTTTCGTTTTGAAGCTCACTTCCTGGTTGGGCTGGGAGCGGCCATTGTGCCATTGCTCCCTAGCGTCACTGCGGTTGGCTCTAGTGTATGTCTTTCACCATGTAAGTCAATGGCAGCAATGTGGTCAAAATACTATTTTTTTTCCCACAAAAAAATTTAATTGCAATAGGTGCCTTTCCTTCAACTAATGCCTCTGCATGTGCTGATTTTTTAAAATATTGTGTCATTTGGACAGGGTATTAACATTTGTTCAGGACCTATCAGAGGGACAGGTTGAGCAGACGGGGTTTGTACAAACCGGCGGCGAAAAAGGCTTCCGGAGACTCAATTCAGTTTTTATGAGGCCGTGGTAAGGCAATGGGTGACGTCACAGTGACTTTGTCCATATTTTTATGCAGTCTATGTCGCGAACCCATACCCTCCTCTCCACCGAAACAGCTGTTGCACCCTGAAACGCAATGCTCGCATTAATAGCATGCCTTCACTGCTGCCTCCTGAATGTGATCAGTGTACGCCTTGTGCAGGCCCTACCTCGAGTACGTAATCTGTACAAAATGAAAAGAAGCACAGCCTCACAAACACCGAACGCCATTTTCCAGGAAGTGTATAGCTAATATTTACATATTGCGCGGGGGAATGAAATCCAAACTGCGATCTGATCACAGGAGGTCGCATTGAACTGTCAAGTATGGACGCAACTCAATCTGACCTGGTGTGTTCGGATGTTGGAATTCCAATTCCAGAAGTCGCATCAAGTGACTAGTGTAACTGTAGTCTGTGACGTGTATTAGCTGGTCAGCTGCTTGCTTCCCGTTACATCATGTAGCCTAGCCTACATGAGGAAGGTGCTCCATTCGTTTTAAAATAAGTAAATTTTCCTTCCAGCTTATATTTCATTTATATCAAAACAGCCATGCGTTTCTGTTTTGTCAACAAAAATATGATAAAAAGTATTTTGGACAGAGTCCAGGGTCTCTATCTTGTCGATCATAGCGCTTTGTCTAAACGCATGGCGTAAAGTGCATTTAGGGCGTGTCCAAGTCCACTTTTGCTAGTTTGACGGCGCGTTTTTTTAGCGCTAAGCATGGCGTAACGTGCAAATGGGCTGAACCGAGTCTCTTCATTAATTATAGGTGTGTCTTGGGCGTGACCAGACCCGTAGCCAGGACTCGGTCTTAAGGGGGGCATATGAACTGCATGGGGGGGCACAATTATTATTAAATATTTTTGATAATCCGATATGCTATTGTATTCATGCAGCACTGACGCATACTAATTAGGCTATACTGAGGTCGCATACTAACCAAATTGGTCTGATAGATTTAATATGTCCAGATGTATTAGAATGTACTAAAATTATTCGAATGCTGTAAATTACGATTATAACGTGGAGAGCGGCAACAAAACTGCCGCATTCACAATACAGACATTCACTGTTTAGACAATTGGAACCAATCAGGTGCACTTACAAGGTTTTGTAAACAATTAGCTTTAGAAAATTAATAGATGGGATACCATGACTAAACGGGGGAGGTTGGCACCGTGACCGCACAATCAGTGCACTTGCAAATAATAACTTTAAACCATCAACAGCAACGACCAGCCTAAAGATACCACATCAGTCCTCATAATTTACCACGTCAGTCAATTACACAGAGGTAATGTTATGCACAAAGCACTAGACGACACATTGAATATAACACCAGAAGTGCAAAGCAACCCACACCCCTCGAACTGAAAAAGCACCACGGCGGATGCTGACGCGTTATAATATCATGTCGTCATTTGGTCTTTAACTGTTAGAAAATATAAAACATTTGTTGGAGGCTATTTGTGGAAATGGGGCATGTTCATCATAAAAAAACATTGGATTTGGATCTGTCCTACCCAAAAAAAATGGTTTGCTCTATGCAGTTGTGGTCCAAATACCGTTCCTGTGGTTGCAGCAGCAAGGCTAGTAGTCGGACTAGTCTCAGATCCGCGGCCGCTGCTGCTGGTGCTAGGCTGCATTTCAGCACCATCTCCGACGACCACGAGTCCGCCATCAACATCACAGGGCTTGGGTGCAGTCACATTGTGAGATTTGGAGGCGGAATCTGATTCGTTAGAGTTGATAGAGACTGGCGATTTAAACCATTTACGAATGTCCATTGTTAAGCAAATTAGCAAAAGCGATCCTACTGGGAAATAGAGCTCTGCTGGACTCCCAACTGAAATGGCGCGGTAACCTAGCCTACATTGGCGTAACTTCCTGTTTCAGTATGGCGGAACCCCCTCAAACAATAACACAATTTTTTTCTCTATTTTAATGTCTTAAAAAGTTAGTATTTTAAATTTTTTAACAGAAAAATACTATAATTTTTTATTTATTTATTTTCTCTCAATTTCCAGTGGGGGGGCACTTGCACTTCCGTGGGCGGGCCCGGCCCCCTAAGGCCCGCCCATAGCTACGGGTGTGGGCGTGACATGCAATAAACCAATCAAAATGTCATATCCCATTCCTTTTAAAAGCATGCTTTTCCACCTTGGCGGATTGCTTATGCTCATGCGTGTTTAGTGCGATCAAGGAATAGGCTATATGGATAAATAGTATGATCAATATTATACTATTATAAGTTCCGGGTAATTCCCGACAGTGCTGTTATATTACAAAATATATGCGGTTAAATTTTGTTAAAAGCACCTGCAACAGCTGAGAATAAACTACCAATGGCTTCCGTCTCACCTCAGAAAATGCCAAATCAGCTTGCTTGTTTAACAAATTTTGTTTGATTATGCAATGAAGCATTGTCAATCATCAATTCCATGAGGCTGTTCTCATGGAGTTCCCGAAGTTCAAGCTTCATCCGAAGTTCATTACCTGCATTCTAATATTGATTAATAACATAAATACCGTTATTTTGCCTTAATGGTGACACTAACACCACTTTGGCGCACGGTGAGTCCCCAAATGACCAAACAAGCTCAGTCACATGCAAATCCATGACCCGCCATGCGCCAGCTGGAAAATAGTAATGTTGGGCATTTGGTCTGAAATTAGGAATCGATTCCAGAACCGGTTCTCAGTTTTGGAACCGGGTAAAAGAATCGGTTTCGATTCCAAATAAATTCTAAATGTTTCTAGTGAAATGTGGTAAAACATGCTGTATTCTTTTCAGATTTCACTTGCAGTTAACCTTAACTATATACCTGCCAACTCTCCCGTTTATGCTGGGTTTCTACCATATTTAGACATAGCCTACTCCCATTTTGTTCTTTCTCCATTTTGTTCTTTCTCTCAATGTGGTCAAAATACTCAATCAATACATTTTTCCAACAAAAAAATGTAATTGCAATAGTGCCTTTCCTTCATCTAATGCCTCTGCATGTACTGATTTTTTTAAATATTGTGTCGTTTGGACAGGGTATTAACATTTGTTCAGGATTAATCAGAGGGACAGGTTGAGTCCTGGGGTCACTGCTAACATTGATTCTCATTGCCCTCACTCAGAGGGGTGGGACTAGAAAGGGGAGACAACAATCATGAGTCTAAAACGCGCCCTGGGGTCTTGGGACCTTTGTAGATTCTATGCTTGGGACAGGGAGACACGCTGTATTTTTGAGTGGAAGTCGATGGAGAACATCAACATCCCTTAGTAGCCTAGCATGAACAAGCTTTTGTTTTGTGGACGCAGTTCATAACATAATAAATTGACTGCCTTGTTGCTCATCTTCACCATGTTTGTCATCACATATTCATTTTGGAGCGAGCTGTGATGTGTCTACTGTCATGGTTTTTTGCAGTTCTTCTCCATTTGCGGTCCTCCGCCGCCAGTGCTGCGCGAGGGCGCTGCCGGTTCACTTTTTCACTCTGTTCCGGCTTTTCGCTCTCCCAGGTACTCAGCCATTGCACCTGTGCTGAGTTACCTGTCCGCTACATAAGCTGCGCGTTTCCTGCTTCCGGCGCTTCTGTATTGTATTCATTTGCGATTTGGAGCCAGTAAAGTACAGGACTAGGCACCTAAGGAGACCACTTTGCCCCATAAGCTTTGGGGTAATGTTTTTCCGTGCATTTAGCTTCTTTAGGACTTTGTCTTTGCCATTTCCTGTCCACCTCTCTCCGCCAGCTTTCTTTATTAGAAGCGAGAGGTTTTTTCTTTTTCTTGTTTTCGTTTCTCGCCTTTTATACCGAGCCGTTTACAGCTTCTCTGTTTTTGTTCGCCTCTCTTTAGTTTCCCATTCTAGTATTGAGCTCGTATTGAGCTGGGGGTCAACTCTTCTTTACTTTTTTCTTTGTTTCTTATCGACTTCTCTAGTTTCCTCTCAGTAGTTGAGAGTCGTATGCGTATATTCCAGTGGCGGTTCGTTAATGCGGGGCGCTGGGGCGCTGCCCGCCTCCAAATATCTACAGAAGAAAGCTACTTAAACATGTTAAACATAAATGAATTAGATAATGCGAAATAATTATGAAATAAAAATAGTTTACTCGTATAATGCGCCTGGTAGTCTGTCAGCACCTTCATTAAAAATTGGTTCCAAATTGTATTTGGTTAATTTCTGTGCGAATACATATATTTCCTGGGTGAAGGGCGCTGGCCAAATGAGCGTGTACGTAAGTCCTTCAACTTTTGGCAAGCAGGTGACCTGAGGCTGCTCTTTAATTGGTTGCTTCAGATTTTCCACGGACCCTCCCACTTTTATTGGCAGTGAATTGGTATTGTTTTTGTATTTTTTGATCTAATGTGATTGGATGTAGTACAGGTGGTGCGCGACTGTCACTCCTGACAGGGTGTCGGTTGAGATAGCCCCACCTAGGTGAACTGGCACCAGCCGCCACTGGCATCTTCCTATATTCTCTCGTGCCTACCAAGCTAAAGATAGCTTATGGCAAGCCATTTTAATTTAACAGTTATTCAACTTCCTTAAAGTCATCCTTGCTGGCTGGCCATATAAGTTGGCTAGCTACTGTGATTGCCTAGCTAACGTTACTAACGTTAGCCAGCTGCTCCAACTAGAACCATAACCGGACATTTCTACGCCTGGATAATTTTTTTCCGTCCCAAAAATGTTTAAAATGTGCGGGGAATAGAGCCAAAGTGTACAGTACAAAGTGGTATGTTGGTACTGACTCAATACGGGGATGTTTAAAATAAAACCAAGAATTAATCGGAAAACAGTACATTACAAGAGTCTGCATTTGTAAATGTTTGCATGTTTGTGATTAGGTTACAAGATACAGATGAAAGTTAATGCCAGCTACGATGTAATGCAGGCTACTATGCTTTTGCTAGCGTGTGAACCCACTAACCTACAATGCCCACTTTATCTGGAAGTTTTCAGAACGGGGTTTCATACTGCAGAAACCATGACAGACTGCTCTGTCACAGTCGAGTTAATTAGTGGTTAGCCAAAAAGACGGTGGTGGTTTGCCCATAAGACTATGGGGACAGCTTGCTACCTTTCTAGCGGCGCTAGGGACATTTATAATAAAAGTAGTCTTATCAAAATAACATATGTGATTGATTGACCGTTCATGGCAATAGCGTTACCCTATGTTCGTCCGTAAGTGGTGATGCAGTGCGTCAAGCTTGGCTACCAAGCTCAGCTGGTATGCTATCTAGCTAATCAAATTAGCTGATGTTCTCTGAATATAAATTGAAAATAACTGAATGAACGTTAATTATGTGATGAATACCACACGTTTAATGCGAATAAATTACACAGTAAAATCGTGGATGAAAATGAAATGTTATATTATAAGGAAGTTCGTTTTGCAAAATGGTGGGTTTGGACAGGTTATGGGCTTCTCCCACAGAACTGCTTCTCCACCCTGAACTGTCAATCATACTGTGCCTGGACCATGAAGACCATATCCGGTTGACCCAGCTCCCGACAACGTCACTTCGGCTCCACAGAGCAGACGCAGTTTATTCAAACCGGCGGCGAAAAAGTCTTCCGGAGACTAAATTTGTTTTTTATGAAGCCGTGGGAAGGCAATGGGTGACGTCAGTCTATGGTCCAGGCTGAGCCAGGCTTGCCTAGTATTGTTTTTAAATGATTGTTTTGTTTTTTATATTTATAGAGATAAGCATATCTGTCTTCCACTAGCACATTTGGTTATGTTAATAATAATAATAATAAGCATTATATTACCATTATTGGTCTGGCATGTGGGTGATAAAGTGCTGAATTCATAAACTAAATACATGTTTAAAGCGTTAAAGTGGCTACATGTAACATTCAGAAAATCCTACTCATTACTGACACAGGTGGCCGAAAGTGAATTGCAGCCAGCAGTCCGCTCGCACAACGGGAGCAACATTTGCAGTAATCCACTCTCTGTATGATACATCAGCGTCATGGGTCGAGCGTGGTTTTCTTTATAGCACAGTGTATAAGTATTTTTTTTATAGTCTGTAGTTGAGACAAGGACAATCTTAAACTAATGGTAGTTATAAACAGATGATAGGTGTGGCATTAGTAGACTGGAGTTATTGCACATAAAATGTAAGGTTCTGAAAGAACAGATGTTTTTGGCATTATCCTGGAACATTAGCTGATCGTTATTTGTAAACGGCAAGCCAGCCAACTAATGTTACCAGCCAGATCAGCCCCGGGAGTCTGGTTTGAATCTATGTTTGTCGAACTTAGCTAGCTAACGTTATCCACTCAAACAGTATTTTCCTAGTGATAACGTTAGCAAGCTAGCTACAATGTTAGCAAGCAAGCTAGCTACAATGTTAGCAAGCAAGCTAGGAATATCACAATATATTTCACATGCTTTGCAGTAACATTACGTTACCTGTCCAATAATAAGAACACCAGCTCGGGTTCGGTTTTGATCCCCAACAACAAACATAGGTCTCTCCATGGCTGAAATTCCCGACCGATGTTCACATTGCCATTTTGACGTGAATGCGGAACGGGACGACCGCAGCAGTAATCTACAGAACCGAATGGTAAAGGCCATGTAAACGTTGCTATGGTGATTTGTCGAGAGTTTTATTCATTCGGAAGGCGCTTGGTAGGCTAGTTACTGTAAAATCATTGTGACGTCACATGGCGCTGTAATGGCGACGTAGTCCAGCTGTCTCTCATGTTTATGTTTGTTAATTTGTGTTTTGTTATGTCGGGCTTTTGTCTTTTATTTTTTTCATGCGCTGTGTGTCTGTGGTGGGACGGGAAAGCAGGCTGGAGATTTTTCAGGGCACTCCTGCTGCTCATTTGATAATATTGATGAATTGTCTAGTTGATATAATTTTGTTTGTGGTCATCATCATGGAGACGCCTTCGCAACATATGCTCAGGAATGTCCGTCGGATCTGCAGCAACAAAGTTTACCATCGCTCTTCACCGGAGTTGAAGATGTTGGGACTGATCCGGGAGTGCAGGCAATCTTCAAAAGGCAACCAGGGAAGGGGAAGGAGAAGATAATGCGGGGGAGGAGTGAGGCGATGACTGGGAAGGTTGACGCAGTTCGGTGCTTCATTTCGACGACAGTGTACAGAGACCGCAACACTGTGTATATGCAGAAAAGTCGTAGAGGCGGAGTTTGTGTGTTGGACTGTTTAATGACACTGGACATCTCAGGACATTTTTAATCATGGCTATATTCCACTTTAATTCACTTAATTCGTTTGATTAATGTAAAGATTCTATTGAATGTCTTTATTTGATGTTTGTTTGTGTGTTGTGGGTCTGCCCCAGTGTCTGTCTTTTTTGTTGTTGCTGGGGCTACAACTGATGTTCCCTAATGGGAAAATAAAAGTTATTCTATTCTATTCTATGAGAAAAGGAAAGCACTCGCCATTTCATTAATTTACCTTTCCATACCAAATATGATAGGAGGGACAACAAAAGTCCACATTGTTTCCAAAAAAAAAGCATATCCACTTTGTTCCTCTGCTACGGCAAAAGCTGAGAAAATTGATGTTTTGGCAGAATGTTCTGTCGGCAGTTTACTTTATTACTGCGGTATTCAATGCTGGCGGAGGCAGGGCTTTCAGCTGCTGTCTCATTGAAAAATTCATCAACAGCAACATACTCCTAACAACAATGATTTATATGCTGCCGTGATTATACGATGCAGCGCTCACGTTGCTTAAATACCAAGTGAACTTGCGCCCATAGCAAGGGGTCTTAACCCCTTTGTGCAAATGCCTAGTGGCCATGTCGCCGGCGTCAAGATTTTGCTCAACTGAGACATTTGTTGCTCCTGCAGCTAAACTATGAGTGCAAACCACAAACTCCCATGTTTTATCTTTATTGGTACACAATTCGTGACCACTCTGTCGAATACAGAGTTTCTAAGTATTACTATTTTCCCATAGCCATTTAACAAGCAACCTCCCACCCAGCCTCGCCTGCAACTATACCTACCCCATGCATGACATAGTGGACAATAGCATCGATGTGTGAGTTCATAAATATATTTATTCATCATATAAAATTAGAATTCCATCATAGCAACAAGATAAACCCAACAATAGCCTGATCGTATACCAAAAAAGCAGTGAAAAGCCCTGCTCAGGCAAATGCAAAATAATGTGAAATTATTGTCTCATTATACCACGTCATTCTACTATGAATATCTGCTACTAAATATGAAACAAATATACAATCCTGCCATTGGTTTTACTCATAGAGATGTTCATTTCAAAATGCAGTGGTAATTTATTGTCTGGTACAATCCGTTTGAGAAATATACAACACTTTATACCGCTATTACACTATCTGAAACATTGACTCGTAATACCCCCATGCCCTGCAAGCAGTTCACTTTAAGCCGACACAAGTACAGTTCACTTTAAGTGTCGGCTCTTTGATCCAATAGAGCACATTATAACCTTAACAACGGTATATGCAATGCTTTATTGGGTGCTTTGAACAATTCATTACAGCCCAGCGTAACGGCAGTTTTCGTTTTACCGATGTAGTTGTTATGTTCTGTACATATGTCTGTCTGTTTGTATTATTATTGTTAATTATTTTGGATTTATTATTATTGATAATTTCATCATTGCATTCCTGTCTGTTCGTGGGTTGTCCGAGTCTCATCTGTGTGTTTGTTTACCCAGTCTCGTGCATGCACTATCGGGTGACTTCGGTGTATTTCGGTGTAAGTTTCGCTTTCGGCTACTTTCTGTTTTCCTTTCCGTATATAATTGTATATATTACTAACTCGCGCTAACAATCACTCAGGTGCTTTATTAGTTACGTGCACTTTACTAAACTAATTAACATAGATGTATACTAACAACTGTCTGTCTTATAGTTAGATACTAACAGTTAACCAGCTTCTCCGCTTTCTCTTTGTTACTCGCATTTCTAACTGCTCTTGAGCTATCCCTGTAATTCGCTCCAGCTGTTTGTATGTAGACTTCACCTCTCGTGATTACTGAGCACACCCGCTCCTATGCGAGCCCGTTGTTTGTAATGCATGTTTCCGAGTCCCTTCCATGTTTTCGTTATGTTCTCGTGATTTAATTATTGTTTAGCTAATGTGTTAACCTCACATCGTTTGTTACTCCTCCCTTTCCTATGTGTATATAAGACCCACTATTCTGTTTCTTCCCCGTCAGAACGTTGATCACTTTTCCTGAGCCTGTTATTGTAAAGCCAGAGATTAGTTGAAATTCCTGAGACACCCTTTATTTTTGATTCCGATTTAGCCTAGCCCTTTCTTGTACTTTTGCCTTTGATTTTCTGGTTTCGACTTTCTTTTGTGTTTACCGACTTTTGATTAGCCTAGCCCTTTTGTACCTTAGCCCTTTGATTTCCGGTTTTGACCTTTGCTTGTTTTTCTGACTTTGATTTTGGATATAGTTTTGGAATTTCTTGATTACCTGGCTTTTTGACATTGGACTGGAAATAAACTACGTTTCTGCCTTATCCTGGTCTGCTATGGTTTTTTCAGAGTCCAGACGTTTCAGTAGTATTATGCAAGCTCTATAGAAAATGCATTCCCCAATGGGAGTTTCCCCTTTCTGATATGTAAGTAGCACTGCTTCTAATATGCGGTTGGTCTCATTGCCTACATATGTACGTTAGTTTTTCCACTCAAGCACTGTCTTGTCCAATATGATTGATAGGCCTATTGTTATTTTAACATTTTGAGTGCATTTCAGATACTGTGTCATGGATCTTGCCTTTCTTCCCTTATCTCTGCGTCTCTTTATTCCTTTTTGTCGTTTGCCGGCAATCTATCGGATTTTCCTGTGTTCCGCCACGGGTTTTGCTTTCACCTCGTCATTAGTGAGTTCACTTGTCATTTATTTCCGCTCACTATTTATACCCCGCTTCCTGCCTCTCTCGTTGCTTCCATGTTATTTCACGTAACATTCGAGCCGGTAAAAAGGGTATCGGAAGTTGTACTGCTATCGACCGCTTTGCTTATCAACGCGGGACTTGTTAGCAGTACAACCTTAGAAAGAAAGCAAGTTCTCTTTAAACGCTCTTATTTCAGAGCAGAGGTTTTCGTTTTCTTTTGTTTTCTACTCGAACCTACGAGTGCCTCACCCAAAGTTTTTGGGGTCTTTTCAGTTCTCTGTTTCTTTTGTTTCACTCCACAAACGGGAGTTAGATAAGCGTTATTGCTTATTTCTTTGTTTTGCTCGGTGATCGAGCTCCTCGTTTTTATTGCGAGGTTTGAGTTATTTTATTTCTCCATTTCTCTATTATTTTCTCCACTACGGATCATTGTCAGTTCCAGTGATGTTCTTAGGAAGATTTTAAGCTATCGCATCTGGACCTCCAATATTCCCTCCGTGTCTCTGACATAGAGATCCTTTACATACTGTAGTGCAATCGTTCATTTTATGTTTGATGTAGGCTACCGATTTTCATTGATGATGGAACATTTGGCAGCAATTTGCAGATGGTGGAATACTATTTTATTTTCATATTATCGTACATAATATAGGCTATGGCATATATAATTGTCACTTAGGGCATGAAAAATGCACAGTACAGGTAAAAGTGATGTTTCATTGAGGTACAAGAGTGAATGATTAGGCTACATATTTAAGTGTATGTAACAATGTTTTTATCTTAAACCATTACAGGGGGCAAATGTCTATACTTTATAATGGGCAAAACTAATTTTATTAATTTTAGTAGGTGGTTGTTAGGGTGTTAGTAGCTCGTTGCTAGGGCGTTACTAGTTGGTTGCTAGGGTGTTAGTAGGTGGTTGCTAGGGTGTACTAGGTGTTTGCTAGGTGGTTGCTAGGGTGTTACTAGGTGGTTGCTAGGGTGTTAGTTGCTAGGGTCTTAGTAGGTGTTTGCTCGGTTCTTACTAGTTGGTTGCTTGGGTCGTAGTAGCGTTGCTAGGTGTTGCTAGTTAGTTGCTAGGGTCTTGCTAGTTGGTTGCTAGGGTGTTACTAGTTGGTTGCTAGAGTGTTAGTAGTTAGTTGCTTGGGTCTTAGTAGGTGGTTACTAGGGTGGAGTAGGTGGTTCCTAGGTGTTGCTAGGTGGTTGATTGGGTCTTACTAGTTAGTTGCTAGGGTGTTACTATGTGGTTGCTAGGATCTTGCTAGTTGGTTGCTAGGGTGTTACTAGGTGGTTGCTAGGTGTTGCTAGGGTGTTACTAGATGGTTGCTAGGGTGTTAAAAGGTGTTACAATCGGTGTGAGAAGTTAGTCAGCTTTTCCTTGGCTAATGACAAACCTTTCCTCAATGTTATTCCGTTCGGAAGTTATCTGCCCTTTTGTGATAGGCCATGCCTACTGGCACGCCCCCTTTGGGTGAGGCCTATGGGTTCTTGAGGCAGATTTGTTGCTAGTGAAGAGATGGATGCTCTTTCTTCCCTCTGAAAATGGCCAAATTTAATCTGATGGCCCCTTTATAATTGAAACTGCCGGTCGTATGATAAGGATGCAAATACAATTAGCAAATGCTTGTACTGAATCTATTTATTTATTTGTATTTGTGCAATGCATTTAATACAATGTTCAACTGGGGAAGGCATCAGCGTGATGTCAGATGTGACTATGCACTGGCCAATCAGGATGCTTTCAATATCTTTGTAATCAAAGTGAATGTCCTCCTACGCATTAATTTTCTTTTCTGCTTTGGTGTGTACGTAGTTCCCCATTCGGAAAAAAATAACTATAAAAAGGAAGCTTTCCACATTCCCTGTATTATCTGTACATATTCCCTGAGCCAAATTGCCTTGTCCCATCTGCAGTCAGTTAAACTTCGCTGCTAGGCTTCTCACCAAAACAAAGATATCTCCTATTACACCCATCCTGACCTCACTATATTGGCTTCCACTTTCTTTTTTAACAGTTAACAGCTTGCGCCATTTTTGAATTGCGAAGGAAAAAAGTATTGGCACAATATTTAATATAATTGTAATGCCAATCTCAGGGCTCGGAAGTAGCAGATACCATATCCGCAGGAAGAGCCTTCCCTTCCGGAAGTTCTGTTGTGTTTATAGTCCAATAGGCAACTCTTTGAACGAGAATGCAATGGAGATTACAGACAAACTTTTGAACAGGATTATTTCACAAATTAGTAGGATACATTCTATTCAAAATTTCAAACCACTGCAATGCCTTTGTTTGAAATATTTACTGGACAAGTGGGACGTATTTTGTCTGCGGACAGGTTACGGCAAAAATTCAAACATGGCCCACAGCTTGTTCGCTAAGGTTACTGGCTAATGACAACACAGCCTATGGAATGAAATGGCAAACTTCAAGGGCAACGCCGGTGTTGTGCCATTTTTCGACTCCCCTGCATATCTCAACCACCCTTCATATAAACGCGCTCGTTCAAGCTACGCGATAGGCTATGCTAACTTTTAATTATTTACTCGACTTATTTTCTTGAACGTCTTAGTCTCTGAATTAGCCGATTATGGAGCAATAGTTAAAGGGAAACGCCGGGTTATTTATTAAACTTCTATATCGATTTTATATGTTTATTGTGAGTCTTGAAGCTTACCGCACTAGAACTGTGCCTCCCGGTTCCCTTGTTTCCAGAAGCTGAATGTAGCTACTTTCTTTCCCTCAGTGACTACTGGATGGCAGACATAGCCTATGCCACCTCGTATGCTGCAAATAGTAGGCGAATTTAATGCAACTGGGCTACAATTAAATTGTTAACACACATTAAATTGTGTCATTGTTTTTAATGCAAATGCAATACGTGGCTAGGTAACTATATAGGCCTAGTTACATTACCACAGAGTTATCTTTGCAGTTTGGTGTTTACATGTGCAATGTTTAATGTTTTTAATTTTTTTAAAATTTATATTAGGCAATCTACTGTGAGCCAGATTAGTCTCTTCTGTGTGAAGTTGCATGGTTATATAGTTTTTTTACTGGAACATCTTTTGTCTGATGTTCTCCTCATTTATGTTTTTTCTCTGTTTTCTCAGGCGATTCATAAATTTTGTACTGATTATATCTCCACCGTTACAAAAAGTTGAATTGTACGCTATTGGTAATCAGTAGCCTACCCATGTGGTGTTTCCCATCGATTCTGTTTACATGCGCACTGCCCAACCGTGATTGGACAGGCCAATCAGCTTCCAACAGGAAGTTCTCGTTTCTGCTAATGCCAGCTTTTACATGAGCGCCGACAGATGTTCGTATTTATATGAGCGTCTGTCAAGAGACATTATTGTAATGCTGGCAGGTTATCCGAAACATCTGTAAATACCTAAAGTATCTTTTGTCACACACAGACATTCTCTATATCATGTGACAACATACACTAAAATAGAGGAAAAGCTCCAGAAAGGGAACATTTCCTTTAAGGTTGAAATGTCATGAACGTACTGTCTAAGATATGGGGTTGGGTGGTGTTGAGTCTGTGAATAAGTTGGTGCAAATACAAAGAGGTGCTCATTGTATTTTACATTTTCCACAGCTCTTCAAACTGAAGGGGATGAAGGTCAATCATAGTGATTTTTTTTGTCCAAATGCATTCATTACACGTGAGGTTAATCAATGGGTCACAAATCATTCCACTGGATTATCTTGGCAATGAGAATAATTGTTGATGTTTTATATAAACAGGGAACTGTACTTGTGTCAAGTGAGAATTGAAAGAGGGTTTGAACAATATTTCTGAAGCCTCTGTTTGAACTTCCTTTGTTGATGATGATGATGTTTTCCACCTGAACTGTTTCATGTTGGAAATTTGAGAGGAGAAATCACATTTGTTAAGCTATGTGAGACAAATGCTGCTGTTCACTGCTGTTGTACCCTTACATTGCTTTGATAAATATGCAGTTTTGCTGATATCTATGACTGAAGCCATTGATTGTAAATTAAGGTTTTCATGTTCAGCGCCTAGTGTTGGCTTTATTGTCAGTAGTTGTGGGAAACGGGGTGAATATTGACATCCATCTCTCTTCCAGTGCTCATCAATCACAGTGCGGAGAACCACCAAGCGTTCCTTCATCGTGGCCTGTTATATACGGAGCTCAAACACTGGCAGCAGGCTGCTTCTGACTTCAAGGCTGTGATCAAGCTCGACAGGTGATTAGCAAATGTATGAGTCAATAAGTTGTATTTGCATGGTATAGAACCCTCATGCCTTCTAAGCTTCAAATGACTGGGCAGCATTCTGCCATGATGTGAGACACATACCGCGAAAGATTAAATAAACACTGACAGCTGTATTTTTATGGAGGTAGATTTGTGTCTTTATTATGCAATCAAACAGAATAGGTTTGCAATCAAAAAAAAGATTTGAGAGCAAAAGTATCAATACAAATCCAAAAGTTTTGTTTGCAAATCCAAACGTTTTGTTTGCAAATCCAAAAGTTTTGTTTGCAAATCCAAAAGTTTTATTTGCAAATCGAAATGTTTTGTTTGCAATTCTAAAACTTTTATTTGCAAATCCAAAAGTTTTGCTTGCTACTTCATCCAGTTAATTTTGTGTCTTTATTATTGAATTTTAAAAAAAATG
The DNA here is from genome assembly GCA_022702515.1 of Ilyophis sp. 1 JC-2022. Taxonomy (NCBI): domain Eukaryota; kingdom Metazoa; phylum Chordata; class Actinopteri; order Anguilliformes; family Synaphobranchidae; genus Ilyophis; species Ilyophis sp. 1 JC-2022. The sequence continues at coordinate 129,123,766 of CM040406.1, forward strand.
GTTGCAATCAAAATATAGTTTTGAGAGCAAAAGTATTGGCACCGCAAACAAAAATGTTTTATTGCAAGTAAAAATAAATTTGTTTGTCTGCAAATTTTTTTTTTTCTTTTGCAAATCTTTTTTTTGTTTGTTTGCAAATCTTTTTTTTGTTTGTTTGCAAAAAAATGTTTTGCTTGCAAATTTTTTGTTTGTTTGCAAAAATTTTTTTTGCTTGCAAATCTTTTTTTTGCTTGCAAATCTTTTTTTTGAAAAGAGGAACCTCGTGGGCGGGACCTACACTGAAATCTGTAAGACACGTCTCTATAGGACAAATTAGCGTGACGTCACAACAGCAAAGAACTTACTTCCGGGTGGATAATGGGTCTGCGGCTCTACTGCCGACTAACGTTGAGGAATGTCGTATAGCAGGCAGTGTGTATGTGTCATTTAACCAAGGTACGAACACGTAAAGTCAATGTTGGAATATAAAAATAAATTGTGAAAACTGAACGAAATTGTTTTATTTATATGATTGATATGATGTGGTCTATGGTCTAGCTAGCTAATGTAACACGTTAGCTGTCAGCACCCCCCTAACGTTGTAGCTAACCAACATCATGAACATGAATAACCAGTGCAAACTAGCTAGCTAGCGTTATTGGAAACCCTATTACTGTAACGTTACCAACTAAACAAGTTAGCTAGCTAACTAGTTTTACAACAGGCAAGGTCGGATTTAACGTTTAATCGTTTCATGTTTGTAACGTTAAGGACATGAGCAATACAATCAGAAGTTCCGGATTTGTTTTTTGTTCCCCCCCCCCCCCCCCCCCCCCATGTTTCTGACACTTTGAAACTTATGTCGGGCGTCTCTGTCCACAAACTACTCTATTTTACCAAAATGTGTATAAAATGCTATACAATTCTGTTTTGGACACGGTCTTATACAAATGAACTATAACCTCTGTTTTTATTTTATGTTTTATAGCCAACCAGTGACGGTAACGTTAAGTTGTTAGTTTGATTCAGCAAGCAGAAGTTATTCAAGTTCAAATTCAAGTCCTGATCTAACAAAGCAAAGTCAAACCAGTAATACTGTAACGTTAGTGTTCTGCTTTACAGAAGAAACTGTGCACTGTTCGTTATTTGTTTTTACAATTCAGATTTTAACTTGTGTTTTTACTGTAACGTTATTGACAACTCAACCTCTGGATTCTTAGCTGGCTAGCTAACGTTACAAGTACAACAGACAGATAGCCAAACATTGTTTTATTGATTGATAGATAGTTCGTTCATAGCTGGAATTACCTATTATTTTTTTCTGAGGGAAGCAGCTAACGTTAGCTAAGTTCGCTAACACTTTTTCGCCGTATTTTCATCTAAGTTAGCGTTAACACGTAGCTAACGTTAGCTAGCGAGCTATATGGTTACCTTCACTAGCTAGCCAAACGGACTGTATGATTTGGGGTATCCTCTCTTTTAAGTCTCTGAATCGACAGGTTCCGTTGGGTCGATTTAGACTTTAAAGCGTAGAATCGGAAAAAGCCCAACCCACGGTGTGCCTGATTACATTTGGCATTACAGCCCCAAAAACACAACACGATTTCGGCATAGTGTACGTTAGCTAACTGTTTCTACACAGCTCCGACTGGTTCAGTCGATTTTGAAGTGCTGAGTGGCCACCCGGAAGTATCGTAGCAACCTCTGTTTACAAACATTCTGATTTTATGACAAATCATACAGTCCGTTTGGCTAGCTAGTGAAGGTAACCATATAGCTCGCTAGCTAACGTTAGCTACGTGTTAACGCTAACTTAGATGAAAATACGGCAAAAAAGTGTTAGCGAACTTAGCTAACGTTAACGTTAGCTGCTTCCCTCAGAAAAAAATAATAGGTAATTCCAGCTATGAACGAACTATCTATCAATCAATAAAACAATGTTTGGCTATCTGTCTGTTGTACTTGTAACGTTAGCTAGCCAGCTAAGAATCCAGAGGTTGAGTTGTCAATAACGTTACAGTAAAAACACAAGTTAAAATCTGAATTGTAAAAACAAATAACGAACAGTGCACAGTTTCTTCTGTAAAGCAGAACACTAACGTTACAGTATTACTGGTTTGACTTTGCTTTGTTAGATCAGGACTTGAATTTGAACTTGAATAACTTCTGCTTGCTGAATCAAACTAACAACTTAACGTTACCGTCACTGGTTGGCTATAAAACATAAAATAAAAACAGTGGTTATAGTTCATTTGTATAAGACCGTGTCCAAAACAGAATTGTATAGCATTTTATACACATTTTGGTAAAATAGAGTAGTTTGTGGACAGAGACGCCCGACATAAGTTTCAAAGTGTCAGAAACATGGGGGGGGGGGGGGAACAAAAAACAAATCCGGAACTTCTGATTGTATTGCTCATGTCCTTAACGTTACAAACATGAAACGATTAAACGTTAAATCCGACCTTGCCTGTTGTAAAACTAGTTAGCTAGCTAACTTGTTTAGTTGGTAACGTTACAGTAATAGGGTTTCCAATAACGCTAGCTAGCTAGTTTGCACTGGTTATTCATGTTCATGATGTTGGTTAGCTACAACGTTAGGGGGGTGCTGACAGCTAACGTGTTACATTAGCTAGCTAGACCATAGACCACATCATATCAATCATATAAATAAAACAATTTCGTTCAGTTTTCACAATTTATTTTTATATTCCAACATTGACTTTACGTGTTCGTACCTTGGTTAAATGACACATACACACTGCCTGCTATACGACATTCCTCAACGTTAGTCGGCAGTAGAGCCGCAGACCCATTATCCACCCGGAAGTAAGTTCTTTGCTGTTGTGACGTCACGCTAATTTGTCCTATAGAGACGTGTCTTACAGATTTCAGTGTAGGTCCTGCCCACGAGGTTCCTCTTTTCAAAAAAAAGATTTGCAAGCAAAACATTTTTTTGCAAACAAACAAAAAAAAGATTTGCAAACAAACAAAAAAAAGATTTGCAAAAGAATTTTTTTTTTTTGCAGACAAACAAATTTATTTTTACTTGCAATAAAACATTTTTGTTTGCGGTGCCAATACTTTTGCTCTCAAAACTATATTTTGATTGCAACCATTTTTTTTAAAATTCAATAATAAAGACACAAAATTAACTGGATGAAGTAGCAAGCAAAACTTTTGGATTTGCAAATAAAAGTTTTAGAATTGCAAACAAAACATTTCGATTTGCAAATAAAACTTTTGGATTTGCAAACAAAACTTTTGGATTTGCAAACAAAACTTTTGGATTTGTATTGATACTTTTGCTCTCAAATCTTTTTTTTGATTGCAAACCTATTCTGTTTGATTGCATAATAAAGACACAAATCTACCTCCATATATTTTCACTTGTGACCGCCATTTTGAAACTCTTCTGAGAGCACCATTTTTAACCTTCACAATGTGTATCTAGACTTTTTTGTTATTGTAATTATTTCCTAATTTGTTGCCAAGCAGAAAGCTGTCTCTTCATTTTGGACTCCATTTATCACAGATACAGGGAAAACACATGATAGTTCCCCTATGTATTCACACATCGAGCCTCATTCATGAAGACTTAAATATGTGCGTACATTTATGTATGAAACGAGTTGGTACGAAAAAACTACGCCGGATTCATCAAACCATTTGGAAAAGGCACATTTTTTTGTATGCACGTACGAAGCACGTTCACGTTATTTTCTGATTAGCATAAATCCACGCCCATTAATTGCCAAAGTGAAAATGGCCCAGAAAAAGATGATTGCAGATGTTCAATCAAGGAAAATAAATTAAGTTTAGTATTGTCTGTTCTGGTGTCATAAAGTAAATGGTAAAGTAGCCTACATGGTAAGGTAAAAATAGGATGTTTTGTGCAGTACAGTTACGGCACCAATAACATTGCTGAGCAAGTTGTCAATTTCATAAAAACCCGAAAACGACTAACCAGCCATATATCACTCTCAGCCAACAAATTGCTTTTGCACGAACTTAAAGATACGTTAGTTTCTCTCCTAAGCAGCCAACTCCTCCAACGGCACAAGGTCAGCCATTGCAATACTGGCTACAGACCTGTAGGCAATATATGTAATGGATTTTACTGGTGGATAATCAAATGTGAATCACACAGTGAAGACCAATAAAGGGAGTAACACAATAATAAAAACAAAGAAAGAAAAGACAGGAAACTAATTCTTGGTGGCTAAACAGCCAAACGAAAATCAACCCACTAAAATAGGGCGAACTCAAATAACGAGTGAAACACAAACTACATTTCCCGAGCTCAATACTGGAGTCAAAACGGGAAACTCAGCAAAGAAAAGAACACCCTCGGCACATAAGTTTGGATGGCCGAAAGGATGTAAAACCAAAACGAAACAAACAAAGAAAAACTGTAAGAGAGAACAACAAGGAACACAATAAATAGCACAGAACGCTAACAGGAGGAATAATACCTATACCTCACAATAAGCTAATAGCAAGTCCCCCATGAACATAAACAGCATTTAATATCACAAGGTCGCTAGTACCTGGCTATACTTGGCTCAATGCAATGTCAAATGACAAAGAAGCACCGGGGAAACGGAAGTGAGGAACTTAAATACCCCGCAGGTAGAAGCACATTTGAAAAAAAAGAATAACGGGAAAGCAAAACCCGGAACTGAACGTAGAAAAAATCAGATAGATTCTCAATCTGGAAACCAGGACAAGAACCGCAATGGGAAAAAAAACAAAAAGCCACAAACCATGATAGGACTCCCCCTCTAAGGGACGACCCCAGACGATCCCTCAGACCAACTACTGCGGAAATCCTTAATTAGATCAGGATCCAGAATATCTCTGGCCGGAACCCAACACCGTTTCTCTGGACCATACCCCTCGCAGTCCACTAAAAACTGCCACCCCCTACCTACCCATTTCTCCGCTAAAATACGGTGGACAGTATACACTGGACCCCCATCCATGATCCAAGGAGGAGGAGGGGGGTCTCTCAGCAGGAGACAACGGACTGATCAGCAGCGGCTTCAAATGTGAAACGTAGGTTGAATCCGCATAGTGTGGTAATTAAACACGCACCGTTACTCGATTTATTCTACAAATAATTTTGAACGGTGCTATGTAACGCGGAGCAAGCTTACATGACTCAACCCTCAAAAGCAAATCTTGCAATGAGAGCCAGACTCGCTGACCTACCCGATAAGAGGGAGCTGTCCGGCGATGTCTGTCGGCCAAAACTTTTTGGGACAGAGATGCGCAAACTCGTTTCCACACCGAACGACACCTCTGAACAAAAGAGCCAGCAGAGGGAACCTCCACATTCCTCTACTGTGGAGGTTCAGGGAAGAGTGGAGGTAGATAACCTACTTGGGCCTCGAAGGGAGAGAGGTCAGTGGAGGCATTGTGCAGAGTATTATGGGAATACTCAGCCCAAGGGAGATAACGACTCCACGAAGTAGGATTAGTAGCTGCTAAGCAGCGAAGGGTGTTTTCCATAGTCTGGTTAGTTCACTCCGTCTGCCCGTTAGTTTGAGGATGGAAACTAACAAACGCGCCTAACCGAGCGCAAAAAGAACGGCAAAACCTGGCGATATATTGGGGACCATGGTCCGTTACAACATCCTGTGGTAATCCGTGTATGCAGAACACGTGACTGATCACCAGCTGAGCGGTCTCCGGCGCCGATGGTAATTTGGCCAGAGCGAGAAAATGGGCCGCCTTGGAAAACCTATCCGCTATAACTAAAATAACTGTATTACCTTACGAATCGGGGAATCCGGGTACGAAGTCTAATGCGATATGGCTCCAAGATTGACTGGGCACGGGTAACGGGCTCCGTAAAAAGGGAGTCGAGAATTCTTGCTGTGAGCGCAAACAGAACAAGCAGCAACAAACTCATCCTTCGGCACACGTCCTTCTCCATACCAGGCCACCGGAATAGTCTGGAGAGAAATTCCTTGGTACGGTGGGTGCCCGGATGCGCTGCGAACTGTGACTAATGACCCCACTGGAGTACCCGAGACCTCACTTCAGGAGGTACAAAAAGGAAATTGACGGGGCCCCCACCCGGGCTCGGGTTACATAGCAACGCCTGCTGAGCCGCCACTTCAACGTCCCATAACACAGGAGCAACTATCTGGGAAACCGGCGCAATGTCCTTCGGAATAGCGGGACTGTCAGTCCGCTCAAAGATACGTGACAATGCATCCGGTTTAACATTCTTAGTACCAGGGAAATACGTCAAAAGAAAGTTAAACCGAGTAAAAAACAATGCCCAATGTGTTCTAGCCTGTTGGACAAACTCCAAATTCCTGTGGTCAGTCCAAACAGTAAAGAGGTTTTCCGCTCCCTCCAGCTAATGACGCCACTCCTCCAAGGTCAATTTGACTGCTAATAGCTCCCAATCACCTACGTCATAATTCCTCTCGGCCGAATTAAGGGCTCGAGAGAAATATGCACACGAGTGCATTTTGCGGTCAATGGGTGAGTGCTGAGATAAAATAGCACCTATACCCAACTCGGATGCATCAACTTCCACCACAGAAGGGACGGAAGGATTGGGCATGACAAGAATAGGCTCCGAACTGAGCCTCTTCTTGAGTTCTTCAAAAGCAGACTAAGCCTTAGGGTTCCACTGGAATTGAGTCGCCATCGTTTTCTTTGTCAGGGCTGTAATTGGTCCGGCGAGCGCACTAAAATTGCGAATAAAACGTTTATAAAAATTGGCGAACCCAAGAAAACGCCGGACCTGTTTGACTGAGTGGGGAGTGGGCTAATTTAGTACAGCAGAGACTTTCTAGGGATCCATACAGACCTTGCCCTCTGATACTATGAATCCCAAAAAAGAAACAGTGCTAGTGTGAAATGAGCACTTTTCTGCTTTAACAAATAATTTGGCCTCCAACAGGGCTGTCAACACCTGTTTAACATGACTGATATGGGCTTGTAAATCAGAAGAGAAAATTTAAATGTCGTCCAAATAAATGAACACGAATTTCTCCAACATCTCCCTTAGTACATCATTAACTAATGCCTGAAACACAGAGGGGGCGCTAGTGAGCCCCAACGGCATGACCAGATATTCGTAGTGGCCGTTATGGGTGTTTAAAGCGGTTTTCCATTCAATGCCTTCACGCATGCGCACGAGGTTATAGGCGTTGCGGAGGTCTAATTTGGAAAAAATAGTTTCCCCCTGGAGACCTTTAAACGCCAAATTCATCAGGGGAAGCGGATACCGGTTCTTAATGGTAATGGCGTTTAGAGAGCGATAATCGATGCATGGCCTTAATGCTCCATCTTTCTTTTTAACAAAAAAACCTGCGCCAGCAGGTGAAATATATGGCCTTATAAACCCATTGGCTAACACCTCCTCAATATATTCCTTCATAGCCGCTAAGGAATATAGACTCCCTCTAGTAGGCGTAGAACCCAGATGGAGTTCTATGGCGCAATCATAAGGGTGGTGGGGAGGAAGGGTGGTTGCCCTCTGTTTATTAAAAACCTCTGCTAATTCGGCATATTCAGCTGGAACGTTGAGAGGCAAAATAAATTCAAGTGTCTCTGCAATCCCAGTCACTCCCCTCTGAATAGGGGACCCAGGAGGAGGAGACCACTGAATCTCAGAGTCGGAGAACTCCTCAGAAGAGATCTCCCTCCAATTAGAACATCCGTCAGCCAGAGAGTCCCACTCCAGACTTTTGTCACCAGCCTCAGAGCCTGAGACAGACTTTCCCTGATTGGGCAGAGAGGTAATCTCCTCCAGCTCAGACTCGGAATCGGAAACGTTAACACATTCCCCGGACAAACTGGAAGGAGCGAGGTGACCCTGCGCGGTACACACGGGAACCCATTGATGAATGACCCTTCCCAACTTAATATGGGGATCGTGCTTAACCAGCTAAGTGTGACCCAACACCAGAGGATAAGCAGGGGAATCGACCAACAGAAACTGCTCTCAATGTGTTTCTGTTGAAGAGTCGACGTGGTGAGAAGAGACGTAACTTCCTCAATGGTGCCTGACCCCAACGAGCGACCGTCGAGAGCAGCAAGCAACTGGGAGTGGTCAAGACACTGGCCCGGAATTTAGTTTTTTCTAGCCCACTGGGCATCAATAAAACATTCCACGGCCCCGGAATCGATAAAAGCTTCGACCTGAAGTGAGTGCTGTCCCCAAGAAAGGCGAACAGGTAATAATGTACAGCGTAATGTATCCGGGGTGTAGTACGCTGAAGTCCCGCTAGAAGCCTCGGTTCCTCTAGCGAAACCCCCCCTTTTCTCTCACGTTTTGGACACTGATTAAGAATATGCCCCTTCCTCTTGCAGTAACGACACCACTCAATTTTAGAAGCAGTGTCTCCAGCAAACTGCATCATCTACCTGTATGGACTCCTTAGTACTAGATGAACAGGGTTTAACTACCAGAGGAGAGGACTCCATGAACGGGATAACCGAAGACCTTATCCGGTGGTCCTTTGTGTGTTCTCTACGACGTAAATGGTCCCGCAGTTGATTGTCTATCCAAATAGCGGAAGATACCAACGCATCTAGAGAATCGGACTGCTCAAGAATGGATAGGGCGTCCTGACCAGACTCGTCTAATGCCTCAGAGAATAACGTCATCAGGGGAGCTTCTGACCAAGCTGTCTGACCTGCCAGCGCTCAAAATTTTATGGCGAATTCGGCCACAGTATCGCTATCCTGGCGAAAGCGATAAAGCCGTCTATCAAACTCCCGACCCGAAATGTTATGGTCGAAAACCGACTCCATTTCGTCCATAAGTGTTTTAGTAGTATTTAAAATCTGAGACATCCCCCTGATTAATGGAGTAGCCCAGTCAAGCGTGGATCCGGTGAGTAGTGAAAGTACGAACGCTACCTCATACTCTTGTTTACTAAACCGTGATGACTGGGCTTTAAAAAAAAATTCAACATTAGGCAAGGAACCCTCAGCACTTGCCCGGTCGGCCGTCATAGCGGAGGGGAGCTGTAATTTGGGCTCCCTACCAACTTGTGCAACAGGGACCGGGGGAACGATACCTGGTGATGCTAGGTAAGGGTGCTTGGTGTGCAACTGAGTAGGCGCATGCTCTCCATCAACTCTTGGAGGAAACCCTCTTGAACCCTCATTTGGGTATTCAGGTGCCATATTTGACTCGTAAGTAGCTGCTGTTGGACCTCAAATGCCTTAACATACTCCTTGGGGTTTTTATCCCTCAGCTGATCTCTCTTGGAAGACCTCACTGATTTATCCATGATGGCTTCTTTGTACTGTAATGGATTTTATTGGCGGATAATCAAACACGAAGGTAGGGGGATCAGAACAAGTCACTCACGCAGTGTGGACCAATAAAAGGGAGTAACACAATAATAAAAGCAAAGAAAGAAAAGACAGGAAACAAATTCCTTGTGGCTAAACAGCCAAATGAAAATCAACCCACTAAAATAAGGCGAACTCGAATAGTGAGTGAAACACAAACTAAATTTCCCGAGCTCAATACTGGAGCCAAAACGGGAAACTTAGCAAAGAAAAGAACACCCTCGGCACATAAGTTTGGACGGCCGAAAAGATGTAAAACCAAAATGAAACAAACAAAGAAAAACGGTCTCAGAGAGAACAGCAAGGAACACAATAAATAGCACAGAACGCTAATAGGAGGAATAATACCTTTACCTGAAAATAAGCTAATAGCAAGTCCCTCGTGAACATAAACAGCGTTTAATATCACAAGGTTGCTAGTACCTGGCTCAATGCAATGTCGACTGACAAAGAAGCACCAGGGAAGCAGACGTGAGGAACTTAAATACCCCGCAGGTAGAAGCACAGGTGAAAAGAATAATGAGTGAGGGAAAGCAAACCCCGGAACGGAATGTGGAAAAATCTTGAGAGAGAACCACAACAGAAAAGAAAAGAAAACCCATGAACCATGACAATATAAAGCAAATTTCGTTAATTGGTCAAATGTGTGTTTTAAATAGCATATTTAAAGGGGAACTTCGGGTTATTTCTTAAACTTCTTTATCGATTCTGTATGTTTAATGTGAGTCTTGAAGCTTACCGCACTAAAACTGCGCCTCCTGTTTTTTTTGTTTCCACCTGTTTTCCAGACGCGCTGCGTCGAGCTGATCACGTCACTGGTGCAAATCAAGCAAAGATTTTTAAATATGACAAGATAGGCAACTGGCACTTTTCCCCATTCGAGGAGTGCGCAGTAGTGTTTTCAGTTAGCTTAGCAACTAAAGTTACATAACATAGGCTTGTGCGCATCCATAGGTATCAACCCATACGGTTTGCCGGTATAAAATAGGTGTTTTCCACCTTTTCGAAGGTATAAGGTTATGATACAGGAAATCTAGTCAAATAAGTTTTTTCTCCCAAACGTTTTCCAACATGATGAACGTAATCGCAGAAATCACATTTTCTTTCTCCCTTGGCTATTCTCTCGATTTCTGAGGCCGTGGGAAAAGCAAGTAGCGGAGGATTATGATCTAAAAATACACTTCATGACAACAAACCATGCAGACGTGGTCCACACGATACCTAACAAATAGGCTATCTCACGTTAGTTAACCTAGTTAGTTAAAGGGGTAACATGGTGGTTGAATGTGATGCATGCCAGTTATCTTTAGGTAACATCAAAGTGAATGGGTCCATCAATGTTGTTATTCAGTCATTTTTAAGTACTATAAAACTCCTTTTTATATGCCAAAATTTCCCATTTTACAAGTTCAATGAGAACTGTCTCTCAGATAGTTACCAGTTACCTCAAGACTGGATTTACCAGGAAGTGGGCGTTTACAAAGTCCTTAAAATAAGCACCAGCTTGTCTTTTAACCTCCAAACATTGTTAAGGTACACGGCCATATCCCCGAATTTCCGTAATTTTGAAAAAAGGACGATAAAAGCACAAGATGGTGCATCTCCTGTGACTGTGATTTCAAGCAAGATGAGTGAGAAAATGAAAAAACTATACAGAATAGATTATTAGTAGAAAAACTATTGGTAGTAGATCTGTATTGTCCCCGAGGGGCAATTGTTGTGCATAAAATAAATACAACATGACATAAAACTGTATTGGTAGTACTGTAGATCTTTATTTTCCCTGAGGGGCAAAAAGTGTGATGAAGGAGTAAGGTTGGCCACGGTCACATAGCGCAAGAGGGCTAACGTTACCAAAAGCAGATGCATACAGTAACGTTAGCAGGACGGCTAAGATGTAGTTTGAGCAGGATAACGTTAGATCTAGCTAGCTATGTGTCGACACACTGACTCTAGACAACTTTGATTTTGTTATGTTAATGTTAACAAAGGTCAGTTATCAAATAATTTTCTATATAACATAGAAAGTGCTTAGCTATCAATAGCCTACCTCAAATTACCTTTGTTATGTTACAAGTTGGTTATCAAAACAGTCAACGTTTTAAAATGTTGCTAACTTTTATCTAAGGTTTGCAACCTAACAATAAATTCAGTAAAGTTAGCTTGCAATAATAAATAATCAATCATGCTCTGTGTAAACCAGTAACAAGGCTGCTAAATTACATCATTCTGTTGCGTCTTTGGATGCCAAAACAATAAGACGAAGGAAACCTATACAGTATAGCTACCTTCAGCATCTCCGGATTCAAGCAATTCACCGGGCAGATTCATATTGATAATACCCGGGTGTGCACACTTCACATCAGGCAAAATACTTAAATTGCTACGTTATTGTGGATACTGTTGCTGGATCATAGCTAAAGTTAGACCATGTGCATTGTGTGTTTTAGTTTTTTTCATTTCATTAATTTCCATTCCCCATTGTTTACATGGAGGTTATCTGCGGTGGTGACATGATATGTTGTAGGCTATAATTTATAGGCATTGGGGGTAACAGTAGCCTAACATTGGCCATTACACTCTGTTGACGGTAATGTAAATCGCGATCGTGGTCCGAGGGGAAAGAAATTGCAATAGCTGACAGGGAAGAGGGAGATAACGTTTTCTTTATTATTGAAGGTGAATAAAAGGTTAGGCTACCTTTCGTTGCCTTGTCGATTCGGTCGTTCATCTGTGATGACTGTGCCTCTCTAAACACGCATCTCCTAAATACATCCTGTTATTGACCACCACTTTTTATTAAAAGTTAATTATTGCTGTGTTAAGATTTCCCAAATCGATTGGTAGCCTATAATTGAACAAACAGTGTTTTTAAAAAATAGCACATATTTACACCTATAATATCTCTTTGTTTGTCTATGCACAACAATTTTCTTTTAAAAAACATAATTTTAAGACCCGCGTAGGCCTACGATAATTTTACATTTCCCATCTGGCATCACTGAAGCGGGACAACAAATTGAACGAGACAGAATAGCCGGCTAAGCTGAACGAGATCGAATGAACTGCTCTTTCGAACTCGAACGTCTGCTACTGAGGTCAAAAAGAACGACAAATCGCCGCAGTCGGTCTGTAACGTCGCACATTGAGCTTATATCGCCTAGACTACAAGGTGACTGCAGGATTAATGTATTAAAACAAGTAACTGATATTTATTAATGTAAACGTATACGTTTATTAGTAAATGAATGTTAGTGAGGCAGGCACTGGCAGCACTATTGAACGTGCATGTACGAATACTGAGTAGGCTATCACGGTTCAAACTGACGCCATTAAAAAAAAAAATGTATCAAAACTCGAAAAGTTCGAAAGGATGTTGATGTCTCAGAACTAGATCACTCGGACGGTGCAAAGATCCGAACCGCCCATCACTACCACAAATTGTCTTTTTTTATTTGTGGGCGTGGATGGGGGAGTGTTCCATAGACAGTTTTGAGACAGCGGGGAATGGTCATTTCTCGTGTGACGTCACACGAGAAACAACCTGAAAATGGGACCGCAAAATGAAATAGTCTATTTCTCCAAACCTAAGGAAAATACAAATTTGATAGTTCCGTGGTGTTCCCGCAATGCCCCTATGTACCAATTTACAAAACACCAGAAAGTAGGTAAACCACCATATTTCCCCTTTAACAGTTAAATTATTATGACTGAACAATGTTCATGTGTATGCAATTTTGACCGAAATTTGATTATGTTCCGTGAAATTTTAATGTGGTGGCTATGACTCAATTTAGCGAAGTTACAAGTTTCATTATAAATTAATTAATGGCTAATTTAGCAGTCTTAACAACGTTAACTGTTACTAGATATCCAAATTAAGATGAGAGCTAAGTTTATAACCACACATTAATACTAATGTAGCTTAATTAGGCATGTTATGTAGGCTAAAACTGCATTAAAAGTGCCACAAGCTCATGCAACAGGACTCATTGTGGTATCTATGTATTTCTCCTTCCACTCGGTTGTAAGTGTGTGGGGTGTCTCAGTGACTGTTTAACTATTTTAAAATGAGCACCTTGCTGAATTTGTTATTACACAGACATTATTTTGTGAAGCTAAATACAGGAATAGGCTATATTAAATAAACTTGAATCAGACAAATAACTGTGGTGGCTAATGATTTTAATAGATAATGTTATAGAACATTCGTTTTTGGTGAATTTATACATATTTGCGGGCATTAAAATAAGGGCAGCTCTCTCCAGAGGTTGACACCTATGCTGCATTTGTGATAGTGATGGGTCGGAGGACCAGATGCGACCGAGAGGGGATCACTAAGTTACCCACAAGATGTGGAATAACCACTAGAATAAGGGGAAGGGAATAGAGCTCCGCAAACGGAACAGAGATGAAAATGAACACAAGGGAAATTACGTCAAAATAAAACAACCAAGAAAAGAGGGTGAATACAGGCTCGCAGACTTGAGCAGAAGAATAACAAAGGATCGAAAGGCCTCTAGCTCAGTAAATAATAAATGAGCTAAACGAAGAGGCAATATGGAAAAATGAAGGTACTCCTCAATGAGGACAGGTGGGCAACTAAAGGAAGGCTCAGAAAAGAGTGAAAGAAAAGGTGAAAAGGATCCTAAAGATCGAAACCTACACTCTAACTAAAAGGAAGTTCCTGCGTTTCTTAACCCCTTAGTGCAGATAGTCTATTTTTTCTCGCCTGCGAGACAGTTTTACGCAACTGAGACACGCGTTGCTCCTGCAGCCAAACTATTAGTGGAAAACCCAAACGCGGTATTTTAACTTTATTGGTAGACGATTCGCGACGATTTCTGGCCAATGCGTAGTTTCTAAGTGTCACTATCTTTCCGTAGCAAGTCCATTTAACAAGCACTCCCCACCCAGCCTATACCTACCCATGCGTGACATAGTGGGCAATAGCGTCTATGTTGGGAGTTCATAAATATATGTATTCATCATATAATATCAGAATTCCGTCCAGCAACCAGATAAACCCACCAATAGCCCGACCGTATGCAAATACAGCGGTGCAAATCGCTGCTCAATCAATACCGACATAAACAAGTGAAATCATACAATGCCATTCTACTATCAATATCTGCTATTAAATATGGAATTCGTGTGCAATCCTCCCGTGGATTTAAGCGTAGATATGTCCCTTTCAAGATTCCGTGGTCATTTATTGTCTTGGACAATCCGTTTGAAAAATACACAGCGCATTGGAACACTATTAGACAAACGAAACTATCTCTGCGTAACCCCCCCTCCCTGATAGCACTGCTGTGACGCTTTCAATTTTATTCTGGTTTGATCGACAATTGTTTTATCCAATAGAAGGCACGACAAGCTTCCCAAAAGTAATTTACATGTGTAATTGAAAGCTTGGATTAACTATTTAAGGGCGAGCGTAACTGCAATACTTGTTATATCACGACAACTTTACGCAGATGACGCATTTGGTTTGACGCGTTTGGTATGACGCAGTTGGTCTTACGCAATAAAACGGCGCGCAACTTTGAAGAGACTTTTTAGTACTTTTCCCCCGAAGTCGGTCAGAAGAGGACAACAACAGAGATTCTTCTAATCCCTGTAGCATAGATTCTGTGGAAGAGGTGCCTATCAATATGGGGAAGATATCCTCCTCGACATGTAAGTATTACTGCTTGAAATATTTTGAGTATATACATTTTTCCACTGCGTGCTATATTTTCGTTCTTTTTGTATTTGCATCGGTCGTAATAGACCACTGTTAGCCTGCTAATAATGCTGAACATATTTGCAAACACACTTTTTCAGACTCCACCTTGAATAACTACATGTATACGGCAAATTATATAGTACGTTCTTTCCGTTTATTTGTTATTTTCTATTTGGTTTAGCTATCTCATAGCTTAGAATGTATAGCTGACTGTATTCGGTTGATGACTAGCGATAGCTTCTACGTTGTGAGAAAGTAGCGCTTTCGTGACTTAGCTTCGTAGATTGTGTCTATGACCTTCAATATGCACTTATTGTACGTCGCTTTGGATAAACGCGTCTGCCAAATAACTGTAATGTATTGATACTATTGTGTTCGTGACGTTCCCGTAGTGGCTCGTGGTGGCCTGCTTTGTTAGAATTCATAGCATTCACAATGAAATTGAGTATTTTAGCGCTGTTCTGTTTGGTTGCTCAGTCGTAAGTTATAAACTCCTCAAAAAAAGTTCGGAAACGTTATTTCGGTCGATTATTCCTCCCCTTTAATAATACCAATTGGTATTGTATTTTATATCGTTGGAAAGCCTGATTAGTCACCTTTACAACGAGGTACAACTTGTAAGGATCGTGCATTCGTGGAATGAGCAACACAGCTAACCGTGTGGGTAGCGGCCCAAAAAAATGTGGCAAAATCCCCTGCAATATTCTTCTGTTGGTATTCACTCTCGTTTTGAGTTGCTTGGTGGACTGGATGATTGCACTCTCCCACAGTAATAAGGAAAAAACAACACATATTGGCCATTTTCACACTTTATTCATTTTACACTGTCAGGGACCTCAGTAGCGTGTGGAAGATCCATACGCAGCCACAACAGCTTGGCACCTCCTCCTCATGCTGGTCACCAGCCTGGTCACACACTGCTGTGGGATGGCATCCCATTCCATCCCACTGGCATACACCTGCCAGCACTTGAAGCTCAAAACGAGAGTGAATACCAACAGAAGAATATTGCAGGGCATTTAGGCAAATTTTTTTGGGCCACTACCCACACGGTTAGCTGTGTTGCTCATTCCACGAATGCATGATCCTTACAAGTTGTACCTCGTTGTAAAGGTGACTAATCAGGCTTTCCAACGATATAAAATACAATACCAATTGGTATTATTAAAGGGGAGGAATAATCGACCGAAATAACGTTTCCAAACTTTTTTTGAGGAGTTTATTTTATGCCTCGATTTGCCGTGAAGCTAGAACATTGGTAGTGTTTTCCGATATTATTTTATTGTATTGTAATTTCTTTGTGCATAATGTACTCTATGGGGTATTAGTATATCCATGGGTGATGCTTTTCACTTAGGGAATGGAAAATATGTATTCAAATGTACTGTGTCCAGATGTGTGCAAGATGAATGTAAAATAAATAAATAAAATAAATAAGCAACAGTTGTGAAACACACTACAGAGTAATGCCATCCTAGAGCACGCAACAAAATATAACATAATGTAGCATACAGAAGAAAGTGTTTACTGAGGTACAAGAGTGAATGATTTCATATTTAGCTGTGTGTACCACAGTGTTATAATGCTTCTGCATTATGTAATTTGTTCCTATAACATGCTTGACCCTCCACCTCTGCCACTCCAGCAGTGCCCTCTACTGTTCAGAGTGAAGCCACTACAGGACCAGATCCTTACAGCATACTGAAGACCGTGCCATTGATGAGTGCATGTTGGCCACGAAGGCACCGCACAGGATGAAGCAGTATATGAAGGATAATGGTGAAAAAATGGCACACTTGGCATCAAACACTGAACTGAAACTGTGCAATATCTATGTTTTCATCCATTAAGTGATCGTAAGGTAAAATGTATATGCTTTATAAAGGACAAAAGGCTTTTTAATAATTTCTCGGAGAGGTTTTGGGTAGGTTATTGGACACCTAGATATCCACCCCCCTGTACTGATCCAAAATAATTCCCACATGAAAATGAAAAAAAGGTGAGTTAAATGAGTCAAAACGGTTGATTTGCACTGAAATGTATGATTAGTTTAAGATTTACAGCTATTCACATTTTAGCCAATTTGGATAGGTTTGGAGACCCTGGGTACATCAGGCTACACTGCTTACATTTCGTGTCATAGATCTTTAGTAGTTCTGTATATCACCCTGCGATTATTGAATGCTTGTGGACAAGGAGTTTATGATCCAGGAAATGTGTAGTTTTACCTGTTTCACTTATGTACCTCTCAGTATTTTGAAGAAATATATATTTTGTTGCATTCTTTGCAAAGTTTTGCTTGCATTTCCGGCACTTAATTTTGACTTAAATTATGAAAATAAACAAATCAAAGTTTGTACTAAAAATGGTACACCGGTTTTGTTTCATTTAAGCCATTTACCAAGTTTATGTGATGCTCACACCTGGAGTTATAAAGCCTTAAACAGAGTACCCCCATGATTTACCAAATATGCCATCTGCACTAAGGGGTTAAAAAGCAGTCTCCCAAGCCTATACCGATACCTGGCTTAAGCATGGCAAGTTTGACACAAAAGCACAAAGCAAGTGAGTTGCGGTGCTTAAGTAGTCAACGTGCACCTGCAACTCGTAACCAAATAATTAGCCCCGGAGAGAGAGAAAACATAACAAGAGCACCCTTTCATGGCCCCGGGAGGCAACACCCCCAAAAAGGACAGAGCAGGCCGCAAAACCATGACAGCATCCAAGTTGGTTTTCGTTGGATAGTCAAAATCATAATATTGAAATAATATTGATGTAGTGGTTTGTGGCTATTTGTTTTCTTTTCTTTTGCGGCTCCCATCCGGGCTTCACGATTGTGAATCATCAGATTCTTTTCCACATTCCGTTTCGTGGTTTGCCAGCCTCGTTTGAATATCCGAACCATTAAGAAACCCATTACAATTGAATAATTATATTGAAATCGTATATTCCTTACTTATATATAACTTACTTACTATACCCTTGCTTTTTTTGTGTCGTCAAATATTTAGCATGTCACATTTTGAGGGCGTGTGAGACTCTGACTCTGATGATAGCTTTTTGCCAGGAGCAGGCACAGTGAAACTCTTTTGAACCGCTGTACACCGACGAGAGCCGAGCGAGCTGCAAGAGCAGAGGGCGATGCTTCCTTTGCCACCGGCATGGAGGGAGAACCCAAACTTCCCCAAGCCATTGCTAGAACCACCAATACGTGGTGGTGCACTTGTAGCAAGTGTACTGTGATGCCCAAAGAAATTGTATGACAGTGCTGCCAAGAGAACCATTATTTGGCGACAACTTTGGAGGCTATGGCTAGTGCTAAGGATGAGGACGAGGTCTGTATCACATCACACGCAGATTTTGGGGGACTTACCGGGTCATGGACAGTAAAAACAATGTTTTGGACACCCAACTGGAACTCGAAGAGGGGCTGGGCCAAACGGAGCACTTTCTTTATAGTATTTACTATGATCAAGCGGAGGCAATATTCATTTGGGCTATATTGAATAGATTACAGTTGAGTTTATAATATGCAAAATTAGTAAAAGAAATGTAGCTCTGGTAACCTACAACATGAACATTCTTTTTTTCCATAGCTATGCTTTTACGTCTGGAATTGTTATTGACACACTAATATGGCTACTGTACTTTTTGGTACAGTATGTCGAATGTTGAATAGGTCATTTAGTTTTTAGCCTAGCAGTGTTGCCCCCAGGTTGTCTTTTTAGGCGGGGTAGAAATGTTTACTGCAAAGATTTTTCAATTCAGTTGCATATGTACAGTATGTACGTATTATCTTTCATTTCTTATTGCTATTAGCCATTTCTTGCACATGTTCACACCTAGGCCCTAGGTATATACCTAGGGCCAGATTCAGTCGTGGCCAACTTAAGTCATGTGCTTAAGTGCCTCTCCTGCGTAGATTTAATGCGGGATGATATACGCCGTATTCTAACCTACGCTACGCGAGTATGTTTCTCAAAGAGTGGGTGGCACAGGGCATCATATTCCAATGACCTGTTTCTTGTACCTGACCCCTGGGTTGCCAGCTTTCTACTAAAAATATGTGTGTGAGGCCGGGGCTAATAGGGATGCAGTTGAGCCATTTATTTTTTTATTTTTTTATTTTTTTATTTAGGGCGCCAAACAGTTGAAGGGTTGTTGCCAACCGTAGCAAGAGAAACAAAAAGTAATTAAAAATAAAGAAAATAATTTTTAATTACTTTGGAAAAAAAGTAAAGAGAAAAATAAGCTGAAAAAAGAATAACTTAATAAAATAATGAAGAAAAAAAAGCAGAATGGCAGCCTTCCCTCAACGCTCCCCAGCAGCCCTTTATACAGGTGCAGCTCAAAAAATTAGAATATTGTGAAAAAGTTCAATATTTTTTGTCTCATTTCAGAAAGTGAAACTCATATATTATATAGATTCATTACACATAGAGTGAAATATTTCAAGCCTTTATTTCTTGTAATTTTGATGATTATGGCTTATAGCTAATGAAAACCCAAATTCAGTGTCTCAGAAAATTAGAATATTGTGAAAAAGTTCAATATTGGAAACTCATGGTGTCACACTCTAATCAGCTAATTAACTCAAAACACCTGCAAAGGTTTCCTGAGCCTTTAAATGGTCTCTCAGTCTGGTTCAGTAGGCTACACAATCATGGGGAAGACTGCTGACTTGACAGATGTCCAGAAGACAGTCATTGACACCCTCCACAAGGAGGGTAAGCCACAAAAGGTCATTGCTAAAGAAGCTGGTTGTTCACAGAGTGCTGTATCCAAGCATATTCATAGAAAGTTGACTGGAAGGAAAAAGTGCAAAAGCAACAGGGATAACCGCAGCCTTGAGAGGATTGTCAAGCAAAATCCATTCAAGAATTTGGGGGAGCTTCACAAGGAGTGGACTGAGGCTGGAGTCAGTGCATCAAGAGCCACCACGCACAGACGAATCCAGGACATGGGCTACAAATGTCGCATTCCTCGTGTCAAGCCACTCCTGAACCAGAGACAACGTCAGAAGCGTCTTACCTGGGCTAAGGAGAAAAAGAACTGGACTGTTGCTCAGTGGTCCAAAGTCCTCTTTTCAGATGAAAGTAAATTTTGCATTTCATTTGGAAATCAAGGTCCCAGAGTCTGGAGGAAGAGTGGAGAGGCACAGAATCCACGTTGCTTGAAGTCCAGTGTGAAGTTTCCACAGTCAGTGATGATTTGGGGTGCCATGTCCACTGTGTTTTCTGAAGTCCACAGTCAACGCAGCCATCGACCAGGACATTTTAGAGCACTTTATGCTTCCTTCTGCTGACAAGCTTTATGGAGATGCTGATTTCATTTTCCAGCAGGACTTGGCACCTGCCCACCCTGCCAAAAGTACCAAAAGCTGGTTCAATGACCATGGTATTACTGTGCTTGATTGGCCAGCAAACTCGCCTGACCTGAACCCCATAGAGAATCTATGGGGTATTGTCAAGAGGAAGATGAGAGACACCAGACCCAACAATGCAGACGACCTGAAGGCCGCTATCAAAGCAACCTGGGCTTCCATTACACCTCAGCAGTGCCACAGGCTGATCGCCTCCATGCCACGCCGCATTGATGCAGTAATTCATGCAAAAGGAGCCCCAACCAAGTATTGAGTGCATATAAATGAACATACTTTTCAGAAGGCTGAGATTTCTGTTTAAAATATCCTTTTTTATTGATCTTATGTAATATTCAAATTTTCTGAGACACTGAATTTGGGTTTTCATTAGCTGTAAGCCATAATCATCAAAATTACAAGAAATAAAGGCTTGAAATATTTCACTCTGTGTAATGAATCTATATAATATATGAGTTTCACTTTCTGACATGAGTGACAAAAAATATTGAACTTTTTCACAATATTCAAATTTTTTGAGCTGCACCTGTATAGCTTATATGAAAGCATGTTAAATCCCATCAAGGGCTTTGAAAAAACAAGAAATCTTCAAAATGTTCATAAATTAAACTCTTTATTTTAGAAAATGCCCTGTGTGAGGTTGTGTAGAAATGCAATAAATTTGTTTTAAAAGGCTCAAATGTTTCTGGGGGAGGACCCCCAGACATCCGCTACTTCGCCCCGCCCCCCCTTTGCCCCACCAACATCTCTTAATGCCCCCCCCCCCCGTCCCTAATCAAAACAGTCTAGAAATGGCCCTGCTTGTTACAGATTTCCCTAACATCTGATCTGTCCAATAATGTAAACAAGTTTGGGATTTTTCACGGTAAGAAGAAATTTTAACCAATATTATGTTCAAATAACATGCACTCATTCTAATAGCAATTTATGCTAAAGCAATTTATTCTGTATTTTTCATAATAATCTATTGGTGGCGCTAGACATAAACCACCTTTTTTCTGAACAAAGTTGCCCGGAAAAAATCTCCACCCCGCGCGCGTATATACTGGAGAAACGCTTAAAACAAAGGATTTGTCATAATCACAAATAGCTTACGCGGACATTCTGGAGTAAGTCCCATTTGCGCGTGATTATCTCAACTCTGAATCTGGCCCCTAATGCATAACTTTCTCATTATATAAAAAAGTGGTCTCTCTTTCTTTTGGGTTGTACAAGCTTTTTGGGATAGTTTTTGTCAAAAAAATAATGTAACAATCAGGGAGGGTCATGTTTTTTTTTAACATGGTCAAGTTCGCTCAACTCCCCCCACCCAAAACAACTCCCACTTTCTCATATATTCATAAATTGTTGAAGACAAATGGCCCTGCTTTTGGGAGTACAGGTCTGCAGCAGTGGCCTATGTGAATCTGGGCTTGGTCTACATGCTGAGGATGAGTCAAAACCAGAGGGCCATCCAAATTTTCACCAGTGCCCTGAGGAGTGACCCCACCTACATCAGGGGCTACATCTGTCGCGCCCAAGCCTATCACAGGGTAAGTTGCCTACAGTTCCTCCGTGAGTTCTTTCTGTTGTGACTGGTGTTTCTACAGTCTGGGGTGGAGGGGTTGTGGCTGGGGGTGTTGTTGTTTATGTGATGTAAAGTTATGAAAAGTAAAATAATTTCAATATCGTAGCCTCGCTTGTCAGGCTCATAACATGTAGTCCTACATTCCAACATCTGGGGATGCATTACTGGTCATTTAGTTTGAATGAATCATGATTTCATGTTGGTGGGGCTCCAACTGGAAGTGGAGACTCGAGACTCGCTGATTGACCTGCAACATAAAATTGGCTAACACTTGTTTGAACTAATCACATTGCAGGAAGCTAATCTCAAGAGAAATAGGAAGAGGACCGCACACAGTCTTATTCTTTTCAATGCTTTTATTCGAACAGCATAAAGCTGGAAGGTGCCCGATGTTTCAGCTCATGCTTTCATCAGGGGCAAACAATTTCTGTCTCAAAAGAGATGTTTTTAAACATTTAGGGCCACCCTCAGGTGCCACGTAGTAATTGCTGGAGGTGTCCTATAGGCCACTCTATTTCAATTATTTCATAATAGATACAAAATCTTTTTTATTTGTGTTCGTATTGTGTTCACATCACAGTGTGTTCATATTAGCTTTTAAACAGAGTGAAAGAAATATGTGGTTTTTATTTTCATATGTTTCTTTCACTCTGTTTAAAAGCTAATGTGATGTGAACACAATGTGAACACAAATGAAAAAGATTTTGTATCTATTATGAAATATTCAATTTAAAACAAATGAGTGCATTGTAAGACAATTATAATATATTGTATTATTGTCAAGCCTATAGGACGCCTCCAGCAATTACTACGTGACACCTGAGGGTGGCCCTAAATGTTTAAAAACATCTTTTTTGAGACAGAAACTGTTTGCCCCTGATGAAAGTGTGAGCTGAAACGTCGGGAACCTTCCAGTTTTATGCTGTTCGAATAAAACATTGAAAAAAATAAGACTGTGTGTGGTCCTCTTCCTATTTTTCTTTACTCATGAATGTTCCTGAGTTGACCAGAGCCAGCAACTAATCATATGGAAAGAACGCATCTTTTCAGGAAGATAATCTCAAAAATGTGGGTTTTGCTTTCTAGATGCTCTAGAGTGAGTGCATGCTAAACCTGGAACAACCCAGCTCTACATTTACACCCTGTTACAGGCTGCATATTCCTTTGCCCTAAATATAATATCAGAGGGGCAAAGCAACTGTATTACCGATGGTATGATGCCATGGAAAATCTGTTCATGAAAAGTTTTCACACTAATGTAACTAGGCGAACGAGCTCCAGAAGGCCCTGAGGGATCTGACCAGTGCAATTCACATGAAGCCAGACATTCAGAACCTTTACATCATGAGGTAGAGATAAGCACTTTTCCTAGCATTAACAAAAGACATTTTAATTTATAGAACAAGAACTGGCTTTCCTCTCCTTTCCTTTTAAAGTGATGGACAAGGGACTCTAAAAACTTAAAATAACCACAACATATCACAGAGGGATGTAACCACTACACACCCACCAAATATCTTTTCAAGAAAATGTTAATAGGTATATTAATATACATCTCAAAGTCAGCTAATAAACTCAGTCTTGAAAGGACTTGTAGGGGTGTGGTCTAAATCCACGCCCTCAAGCGTGGCTAGCGTGTATACAATGGCAGATGGACAAGTGCCATCAGGGTCATCCAGCCCTACATGCTTGAACCTGGTGGGGAAAGGTGGGGAAAGAGATTGAGAGAGGGATAAAGTTGGTATAGGCATAAGGCGAGCTGGAAAAAAAAACACTTTAGCTAACTATCCCAAATCTCTATTCTGATAACGGGGACAACGATTCTCAAGGGCAAACAAAACAAGTGTGACTGAAAGTGGATTTCTTAGTGGGACAGGACAGTTTTATTCGCCTCAAACTATGGGAGGATCTCAAGTTGATATAGATAGACTGAAATTGAATGAGATTGCAATGGAATTGATTCCTTCTGCTTTTTTGGTGCTCAATACATACCTTAATAGCCATAAATAACGTGGTCATAAGCCGATTACTGATTTTTCTTGTCCATCACTTTAAACAAAAGACCACCCTTTTTTCATTGCTCTCATTAATATTCATTTGAGTGATTAGTGGATAAGGAATGATTGGTAATTGGTAAGGACCAATCATTCACTCAAAATGTATTTGCTGTAACCTTCTCTTTGTAAAGTGCTTAGGGCTGGGCGATAAAACAATGTTAATTATTTTTGCGATAAAGTTTGGCACGATAATGATGATAAACGTATGAGGTTTATTTTTGATAAAACTATCATTTGCGTCCGTTTCTTCTCCTTACACAAATACAACACGAACAGCCAATCAGAACTAGACTTGAACGTTGCTGATGCGCCCACCCACTCAAAACAACGCTACTCAGGGTGACCACGTGTGTTTAGCTGACATAGGAATGAGTCATCGGCGAAATCAACCGAAAATGGTAGTTAGTAGGTGTTGGTTGATGTTAACTTGTTCAACGTTATACAGAAATAATTAATATATTAGATCAACGTTAGATGTCCAATAACAAATAACGCATCAACATCAGGTGCACCTACCTTGCAAACCGTCAGTAGGCCTACAGCTGAAAGTTATATTTCTCCTAGCTTGTGCTCTTATTGGTAACAGAATCATGACGGTTAATAAATTTAATTTAGCTGCAGACAGCCCTTCTAACTTTTCTTACTGTTCATGTATGCTTTCTAAGCATTAGAAACGTGGACGTCCTAATGCTTATTTCATTATAAGTGAAATAATCAGAAGGTAAAATTAAGGTACAGTCAAGCCGGAAAGTCTGCACACCCCTTTCACCTTCTCCACCTTTTATTACATTACAGACTTATACTACAATAGATTGAGTTCATTTTTTGTCTCAAACATCGACACACAATAGCCAATAATGACAAAGTGAAAACAGGTTTTAGAAAATATGCAATTTTATTTTACTGACAAAAATAGGTTATTTAGGGGTTACATATCTGTACACACCCTTAGCCTAATACTTGGTTGCTGCACCTTTGGCAGCGATTGCAGCTTCAAGGCGTCTTGGGAAAGAAACTACGAGCTTGGCACACTTGTTTCTGGACGTTTTTGCCCATTCCTCTTGGCGTATCCTTGCAAGCTCCGTCAGGTTGGATGGGGAGCGTCTGTACACAGCCATTTTCAGCTCTTTCCACAGATGTTCAATTGGATTCAGGTCTGGGCTCTGGCTGGGCCACTCAAGGACATGCACAGACTTTCTCCGAAGCCACTCCTTTGTTCTTTTGGCTGTGTGCTTCGGGTCGTTGTCATGTTGGAAGGTAAACCTTCGCCCCAGTCTGAGGTCTAGAGCGCTCTGGAGCAGGTTTTCTTCAAGGATCTCAGTGTACTTAGCTGCATTCATCTTTCCCTCTATCAGGACTAGTCGCCCCGTTCCCGCTGCTGAAAAACATCCCCACATCATGATGCTGCCACCGCCATGTTTCACTGTAGGGATGGTATTAGCCAGGTGATGAGCGGTGCCTGGTTTCCTCCAGACGTGACGCTTGGTATTCAGGCCAAAAAGTTCAATTTTGATTTCATCAGACCAGAGAATCTTGATTCTCATGGTTTGAGAGTCCTCTAGGTGCCTTTTGGCAAACTCCAAGCGGGCTGTGATGTGCCTTTTACTAAGGAGGGGCTTCCGTCTGGCCACTCTACCATAAAGGCCTGATTGGTGGAGTGCTGCCTGGATGGTTGATCTTCTGAAAGGTTCTCCCATCTCCCTGGCTAAGGCCCGTCTTCCCTGATTGCTCAGTTTGGCTGGGCAGCCAGGTCTAGGAAGATTCTTGGTGGTTCCAAACTTCTTCCATTTACAAATGATGGTGGCCACTGTGCTCTTTGGGACCTGTAAAGCTGCAGAGATTTTTCCGTACCCTTCTCCAGATCTATGCCTTGACACAATCCTGTTTCTGAGGTCTGCAGATAATTCCTTTGACCCCATGGCTTGGAGTTTGCTCTGACATGCACTGTCAACTGCGGGACCTTATATAGGCAGGTGTTGGCAATCCCCAATCATGTCCAATCAATTGAATTTATCACAGGTGGACTCCAATTAAGTTGTAGAAAAATCTCACGCAGTATCAGTGGAAACAAAATGCACCTCTGTTCACTTTTGGGTGTCATATCAAAGGGTGTGCACACTTGTTTACATATGATATTTTACATTTAGATTTTTAATAAATTAGCACAAATGTTTGTCATTATAGGCTATTTTGTGTAGAATTTTGAGACAAAGAATGAACTCAATCTATTGTAGAATATGTCTGTAATGTAATAAAACGTGGGGAAGGTGAAAGGGATGTGCAGACTTTCCGGCTTGACTGTAGATAAATCTGCTTATGGCCTATATATAGCTAAGATAATTTGTGCATCTTTTTCCATTTTTTACCTTGTTGAGGCATTTTATTACTGGATGTAAAGACATGTTGGTTCTGTTGAATGCTTATGTCAATCCTATGTTTCTAAAAAAAATATTAAGAAATTATTTTCTTATTTTGAACCATTATGAACCTTCTGATTTCTTCAGGGTTCAGTCATAAGCGTCATACACTTCAAAGTTTAAATGGAGCATTATGTGTATATTGTCATAATTATTGATATCGAGCAATATAAAAAACATTAGTGATACACTTTTTTGCCATATCGCCCATCCCGAGTGCTACACAGTTCCCCTGGGTGCATTTCATATAATTTAATCCATTCAGGTCATGCAGATATAACTTAAAGTGATAGTTCACCCCAGAATGAACCTCTCACACTCCCCATCTTCCCTCCAGAGTGTTCATTTGACTTGCCAATGGCAGCTCCTCAATGTTTCTATTTTCAAGACAGAATCCAGGCTATCAAGTGCTGCACCATGATCTTAAAAGAATGCACTTCAATGGAGAGAGTCGAAACCATCTCAACTTCTACTTAAATTTCCCAGTGAAATATCAGGAACTATAAATATCAATGCAGCTGTCAGCAACAGTTAACCATCTGGAGGCTTTATGTGCATGATGAACTATATTTATAACAATATAGCCCATTGAAATACCCTTGAGGTAAGAGGGAATTGAAGGTTTTGTTTTAAGGTGAAGTATCGCTTCCAATGAATGCAAATGGTGCAGAAGGAGCAGAAAATAAATCAGATTGGCTGATAATCAACAATAAACTGTCATCACAGATGTGATCACACTCGGTTGCCTCTGAGACACAGATGTTTCAGTGGAAAAGCTTTTTATTTATCATATGAGTGATTTGCTCTGGAGAGGAGGAAATGACTACAGTTCCATCCTCGTTGACAAGGACTGCAATAAAAACCAAAGAATTCAGAGTCATTCCTATTGACAATTTATGGGCACCTGTACACTTTATGGCTTAGATATGTATAAATACAGAGCCAGGTCTTAAACAGCCTCTGCTACTCTTATTTCTCAGCCATTACTGTAAATGTAACCAACTTGACCTTACTTGAATTCAGTTCTTTATCTGTTTTCCTCTAATGTAAGTAATCTGTTCCTGGATCAGCCAGCCTTGGAAACTGCACAGCATATACCAATTGGCAGAAAAGCAATGGTTATTGTGTTGCAGGGGCCAGTATTTGTGTGATATGGAGCACTTTGAACTGGCAACATTCTGTATCCACCATGCAGCCGAGATGAACAATGGTATGGTATTTTTATTTGGTTAAAATACTGAAGAGAAGGGAGTTATTCTACTGTTTATTTGCAGGACAGGTTGGCAGTGTGATGTCAAGGTTAAAGAAGCTAAAGACCCATTAAATTAATGAAAGAGGGGCACGGGTTTGAATTTCAGATCCCAGAATTGAGAAAAGAAATTAAATAATATGCAAAGAGGAATGGAATTACTCCATGTGTAGCCTCATTTATAGGGCACATAATTTGATGGCAATATGAACCTGACAGATTGACACTGATGCAAGGCAAGTTCCACAGATGTGCTTTGCTAATAAAGCCAAGGTCAGTTACTTTCCCAAGTCTTGTGTATCAATCTTGTCTTGGTGGTACAAACTCACTTACTTATCAACTCAATGCTCGCTAAATCAGTCTAGAACTAATCAGAATCGTTTCAGCGAAGAATCTTGCAATCTCACATCTGTAACGTCCCTCTCTAGAAGCTGTAGAGATAGAGATACACTGAGAGGCACTAGAAAGGAGTGATGTGACCTGAGATCACAGAAAGAAAGATGTGCTGCACTTATTTTTCTGTGGACTGATTTCATAAATGGTATTTAAAAGTATCCTTTGTAAAATCATTCCTCTAACACAGAAGAAATAAATGTACCACACCTGTATGTTAAATTAATAAAATGTTGGTATAATCATAATTATGGAACAGGCTCAACAAAAAAAGACAAATTTAGTTTTGCAAAATGTTTGTGCGTGGACTGTGTTCGAGGAGGTGGATCTGTCTTGTAAACTCCCTGTCAGATTGAAAGTGTGCCCTGTGGTCACAATCTCCCTCCTAGCCCTCGGATCATCTCCGATCCAGCAGGCTGCCGTTCAGTCCTTCCTTGGGAATAGGAAGAAGGCCATCGCCTGCCTGGTGGCTGCCAACGACGTCTGCCCTTCCCTGTCCTTCCTCCTCCTTTTGGGGAAGACCCAGATGAAGGCTCAGAAGTTCACGGTAGGGTTGTCATCCGCTGTTTAACTTTCACCGCTCTCCAGTGCTAGACTTGAAGGGCATCTTTAAAAAGTTTTAAATCTTAAAGGTCTTTAAGATCTTCAAGCTGGGTTGTGTTTGGACAATAGGGGTTGATCCAAAACTGTCACTCTCTGCCTTCTTGTTGTCATGTCAGTATAATGCAGCTGCTTTTCTTATTTGGTGAATGCAGGATGCAGTGAATAGCTTCAGAAAAGCATTGACCCTCCTATGTACGAACAAGACCAGCCTGTCCAGTGACTCTCAGGCTTCAGAGATTCTCTATCTGACTGGGTTGTGCTACATGGCCCAGGCCCAACTGCTGCAGGTAGGAACCTTCCAGAAGCACCAACCTGTGAATTAAACAGCCCTGCACATACGGTGCCTTGCATAAATATTCACTCCCCTTGGACTTTAGCAGATTTTTTAGCGTTACAATCTGGAATTATAATGGATTTACTTGCCATTTCAAGGTCACTGATCTACAAAACATTGTCCAATCTACATAGACTTCAAAATTATTTACAAATAAAAAACTGAAAAGTCTTGATTGCTTAAGTATTCACCCCCTTTGCTGCAATGCCCCTAAATATGTTTTGGTGCAACCAATGGCATTCAGAAATATATACACCCGTTTCTGGAAAGCCCCAGAGTTTGTTAGAGAGTGAATCTATCAGCATCATGAAGACTAAGGAGCTATCAATATATATATAAGTCCATGATGAAGTTCTCGAGGAGAACCAAGCAGGGTTTGGATATAAAAAAATATCCCAAACTTTGAGCATCCCTCGGATCACTGTTAAATCCATTATTAAAAAAATGGAGAGAGTATGGTACAACTGCAACTCTGCCGAGAGAAGGCCGTCCACGAAAACTCAGTGACTGGGTAAGGAAGACATTAGTCAGAGAAGCAACCAAGAAGCCAATAGTAACTCTGAAGGAGCTGGAAAGATTGAGATGGGAGAAACTGTCCATGCCACAACTATTGGATGGATACCCCACAAAGCTGGGCTTCAGGGAAGAGTGCTGAGAAGAAACCATTGCTGAAGTAAAGCCATATAATCCCGTTTGGAGTTGCGAAAAGGCATGTGGGACACACAGCAAACATGTGGAAAAAGGTCCTCTGGTCTGATATGTGTGGCACAAAGCCAACACTGCTTATCACCCTGAGAACACCATCCCCACGGTGAAGCATGGTGGTGGTAGCTTTGTGTTGTGGGGATGCTTTTCATTGGCAGGGACTGAGGTAATTTTGATGGGTTTATTGCATGTTACGCCCTAGATACACCTATAATTAATGTAGAGACTAAGTTCAACCCATTTGCACCTTGCGTCGTACTTAGCGCTCAAATAACACGCCGTCTAACTAGAACACGCCCTAAATGCACTTGCTCCATGCGTTTTAGATCAAGCGCTAGGATTGTCAAGATAGAGCCTATATTGGTCAGTTGTTGTACTTATAAAAAGTGTACTTTTTTCTAGTCCTAGATAACACACAATTAGTGAGCTTTATAAAAGTGTACTTTAAATTGATTTCATTAGAAGTGTATTTCATTACACTTCCAAAAAGTGCACTGTATTGTAAGTATATTTCAAGTAGTACTGTAGCGTACTTCAAAAAAGTATACTAACTTTTGAAAGACTTAAAAATCACCAGTGCGATTCAGACGATTAAACAAATATCAATGTATTTGGCAACTCTAGAATTTCTATAATAAAAACCTTTTTAAAAAAACTATACGGTTCCAGCCCTATTAAAGGGAAACACAACACCCTGGTTTAGCTAGACTACCTCGTCCCCTTTTGAAATTTGAAAAATGCCAAAATCTGGGTGTGAAAAGGTAATATAAGGGCTGAGCTCCAGATATGAAACCACGCTGCAGACATTTTCTTTACGTCTAGCCTACAGCTCATTCTACTCTGGACATCACGGCAGCTGCACTGTTCCACTGTCTACACAGACAAACAGAACAATGAATTGAGGAAGTGGGTTTGCCATTAAATTTGGCGGTCAGGGCTAGGCATAGATTAGGTGTGTGTTTGCTTGACAGAAGCAGTTCTGACAACTTGTCTGTCATTGTTTATACTGAGAGTTTTATTGTGACACTCTTTTATTTTTTATATACTTCCCCTTTAGACAGGAAGTAGTCAGATCAAGGACAGGGTTTTTTCTACATAGTAAATTATTTGGCGGCCTCCAAAATGATTTCAAAGACCGCCAAAGGAAAATCGTGACTGCCAAAATGACAATAATTGAGAAAACGGCAAATAAAATCATATCCAAATTAATTTAATAAAATTTCTTGGGTGCACTATGGTCTTTCGGCCAGCGGATGGGGATATATATTGTACTAGTCCCCTTCAAGATGTCAGTACTAGAAGACGAGTAGAAGAAGCATAGAAGCATAGAATATAGAAATGCCACTCTGTGGCAGAGTGTGACCTAAATCTTTAGGGCGACTCGGTAGAAAGACATACATAGCATGCGCATCGAGTTGGATGGAACACGCTCCAATTTTGAATTAGGCTACATTTGAAGCCCTAACTTCTGAAAAGGTAAAAGCTTTAACCCGATCCAAGTTGGCGCCCCATAGTAGACGTATCGGTCCCAATAACAGTATTCATGTTTCTCTTAAATGATAAACTAGGCTACAGCTTTAAGAAAACCTGCAGGATTGATACTGCAGTACAATAAAATAAGAGGGTGATATTAATAGCCCAAAGCGCTTATGACCCGCGTTTTGCCATAGCCACAGACTGTAAAATGCATAAAATGCACCGTTTACAAGAAAATCATGTTCAGATATAGCTAGAAACAATAATATTTTTAAAAAACATTGTACAAATAGGCCTAAGCATTCGGCATTTTCCATTGCTTACTGTAGGCTACTGGCTACCTGATGCACTTTCGGTTTAGAAGACACCTAATTTTTTTTCTCCAAAATTTCTCGTAGCTATAAATATGTTACTGAAACCAAATATCTTACTTGTAGGCTATATGCAGCTACCACTGTGTTATGATTAACCTTGAAGAGTTTATCTTGTTACGTTTCGCCAAAGTTCCGTACAGTCAACATTTCCACAGTGACCTATCGCATTTAGGGCTGAAATAGTCTATGTTGCTGTTCTTATGTAAAAACACACGGTGCTTTTGTACCTAGATAAAAAAAATAGCCTATCACAACGCGCCCTATGGAGCCGGGTGAACCATTTAAATGCAACATAATACAGGTAGTGTGGAGCTCAAAGTTCTAGCCTACATCTCGCGAACACACCTAACGTTGTAGTTGCACTGAGAAGCACAAGATCTGCAGAGTTGTTTAATCATGAAATGGCATCTCATAACCATATTTAGGCTGAATTTGTGGAGCGAGGGCTCTTTTCCCCGGGCTTGCAGGCTGCACGCGGAGGTGAGATGAGCCAATGCACGTCTGGCGAATCAAGCGAACAACAACAACTAACTGGGAAGAACGAGCTAATGCTCGCTGTTTTATAACCTTATTGCCGGCTGTGATATTGGCCGGAAAGTATCGCATTACAGTGTGGAAACACAACAGGGACAACGTCCTCCGTCACTTGCAACGCCGAGGAGGGGTTTCCTGTGGACTGTATGGAATTGTAGTTCTATTGATCCTACATTATCAGCAACTTTAGTCCACTTAGTATACTTAACAAGCTGCCAAGTGAGCACAAAGTACATAATGAGTACATAAGTACTAAAAGTACACTTTTAAACAGTCCACTTCAAGTATAGTCTCAAACACACTGTAATACGTTGTAATAAGTTAGTTTCAAACACAGTGGTGATATTATGAAATTGTACTTCAAGTGTATTTCAAATACCCACAAAACATACTTTTTATTAGTGCACTTAAATATACTTAAGTAGGCTACACTGCCTGTGAGTGGGGCTGCCTGTCCCCCGTGATTGAATAGCGCAAAATTCAAAGTTTACAGTAAAAAGTTGAAAAGCGAATGCGCAAAATACAAATTCAAAGTAATTACGGTAAAAAGTTTGCTGTCTAACCCTGCATGAGTTTATGGTGGGAGGTCGCATTTCGGAGGTGGTAATATGGCAAACTGTTTGCAATTAAGTCCACCTCGCTTCTTTTTTGGATGCTATGTAGCCTAGTTAGGCTACTTTGAATCTGTAATACAATTCTCTGAAAAAGGTTTGATGAATTCCAATTATTATTTTAAACAAACTAGATTTTTATGAGAAGGACATTTACATCTGCTTCAACAAGCAATTACTTCCATTTCAAGGACACAACGAAATATATGCACCAGAGGTGCCTACTAGCTATGAAAAAAGGCCAACTTGGCCAGGTGACCTAACTAGCTGTGCAAATATCGAACTAGCTGTGCCAAAAAGCCACCTAGTTGAGCTAGTTCCGGTTGGATTTTAGCTAGCTCAACTAGTTGAACTAGCTACATTAAAAATGACTAGCTACAGTGAATCAATACAGTAGCTACAAGATAATGCATATGCTATCCTTTAGCTTTGCCCAACTGTTTGCTGCCACTGAATATTGAACATTTCTTTGCATTGTACAGTATAACGTTAGCGTACTTGAGCCAACGTTAAATGGAACTATGGTGAGTTAGCTAGGCTATGTGTCTAGCTCTGTGGTTTTTTTTTTGTAGCCTAAAAGTTTTTATGTTGACGTGTTCCCTCCTGCGGTCATTTGCCCACTGTAAACTCCGGGGTTCTGTCATCTATTCGTGAACCACAAGATAATGTCAGCTAGGTTCACATACTTCTGACTATAAATGCTCTTTAGAATAGTTAAAAATTATTCTCCCTAAACTTTTCCCCTGTACCCCTCCAGGGCAACGATATTTAGTACCGGGTGCACTCACATTGCGACAGAATGACTCAATACAATCTATTCAATAGTTTGGAATGACTGACACTAGGGGGCGCAATCCAACTGTCGCTTGTGTAGTCGTATTCAGCGGAAATGCGGCTTTAGGGTTAAGAGCGATTTTTACGAGCAGGTGCTTTTGGGAAATGCAGCCTATAGCCTAGTCAAGAACCTTCGTAAGAAGGATTTTACGATCGTCTTAGCCTTACGATGCTTTTGGGAAACACACCCCTGGTGGATATAACAGCAGAAATAGATTAAATTAGACAAGAATGCAGGCTACATATAATACATGATTTTATACAATAAAAAGCAAAAGCAACAGCACACATAGGCCTAACTAAAATGTAGCCTGCAGAATACAAAAAATGTAAAATACAAAATATCAATAGGTTAGGCTACAACATAGGCTAAATGGTAAATTGTAAATGAACATATAGCCTATAGCCTAGCAGTAACAGCACATTAGCCTAATAATAATTATTAATTAAATAAAATTTTATTTGTAGTAAATTTTATTTATTTACAGTTTAGCCTGCTTTCGTTAATCTGGTTTGGCTAATGTTAAGGGTTTCCGTGGTCAAAACCAGCCGGCTATTCATGGCCGGCTATGCCTGAAAAATATGCTACCCTTTTCACCATGGGCACTTCCATCACGATTTCTATTTATTGTTTTTTTTAGATAGCCTTACCCTTAGGCTATGTGCAGAGCAAAGGTAGCATAGTCCACAGAGAGCCTGAGACACAACCTGAGCCTACAGCTAGCTACCAAAAAAGGTGGATTTTGTATGGTGTATAGACTCTAGGCTAATTAAATAAAAATATTCCTCATAGGCTTTGCTGTGTAGACTGTCATTCATGTCTTTATCCAGCAGATGGCAGTAAAAGACTTGAATGGCACATTTTGATATTAAACAAATGAGTTCAAAGGAGCAAATGACCATGTCATCTCTGTCAGTTGTGCCCATTATCTTAACCCCTTAGTGCAGATGGCATATTTGGTAAATCATGGGGGTACTCTGTTTAAGGCTTTATAACTCCAGGTGTGAGCATCACATAAACTTGGTAAATGGCTTAAATGAAACAAAACCGGTGTACCATTTTTTGTACAAACTTAGATTTGTTTATTTTCATAATTTAAGGTCAAAATAAAGTGCCGGAAATGCAAGCAAAACTTTGCTAAAAATGCTACAAAATATATATTTCTTCAAAATACTGAGAGGTACATAAGTGAAACAGGTAAAACTACACATTTCCTGGATCATAAACTCCTTGTCCACAAGCATTCAATAATCGCAGGGTGATATACAGAACTACTAAAGATCTATGACACGAAATGTAAGCAGTGTAGCCTGATGTACCCAGGGTCTCCAAACCTATCCAAATTGGCTAAAATGTGAATAGCTGTCAATCTTAAACTAATCATACATTTCAGTGCAAATCAACCGTTTTGACTCATTTAACTCACCTTTTTATCATTTTCATGTGGGAATTATTTTGGATCAGTACAGGGGGGTGGATATCTAGGTGTCCAATAACCTACCCAAAACCTCTCCGAGAAATTATTAAAAAGCCTTTTGTCCTTTATAAAGCATATACATTTTACCTTACGATCACTTAATGGATGAAAACATTGATATTGCACAGTTTCAGTTCAGTGTTTGATGCCAAGTGTGCCATTTTTTCACCATTATCCTTCATATACTGCTTCATCCTGTGCGGTGCCTTCGTGGGCAACATGCACTCATCAATGGCACGGTCTTCAGTATGCTGGAAGGATCTGGTCCTGCAGTGGCTTCACTCTGAACAGTAGAGGGCACTGCTGGAGTGGCAGAGGTGGAGGGTCAAGCATGTTATAGGAACAAATTACATAATGCAGAAGCATTATAACACTGTGGTACACACAGCTAAATATGAAATCATTCACTCTTGTACTTCAGTAAACACTTTCTTCTGTATGCTACATTATGTTATATTTTGTTGCGTGCTCTAGGATGGCATTACTCTGTAGTGTGTTTCACAACTGTTGCTTATTTATTTTATTTATTTATTTTACATTCATCTTGCACACATCTGGACACAGTACATTTGAATACATATTTTCCATTCCCTAAGTGAAAAGCATCACCCATGGATATACTAATACCCCATAGAGTACATTATGCACAAAGAAATTACAATACAATACAATAATATCGGAAAACACTACCAATGTTCTAGCTTCACGGCAAATCGAGGCATAAAAAAAACTCCTCAAAAAAAGTTTGGAAACGTTATTTCGGTCGATTATTCCTCCCCTTTAATAATACCAATTGGTATTGTATTTTATATCGTTGGAAAGCCTGATTAGTCACCTTTACAACGAGGTACAACTTGTAAGGATCATGCATTCGTGGAATGAGCAACACAGCTAACCGTGTGGGTAGCGGCCCAAAAAAATGTGCCTAAATGCCCTGCAATATTCTTCTGTTGGTATTCACTCTCGTTTTGAGCTTCAAGTGCTGGCAGGTGTATGCCAGTGGGATGGAATGGGATGCCATCCCACAGCAGTGTGTGACCAGGCTGGTGACCAGCATGAGGAGGAGGTGCCAAGCTGTTGTGGCTGCGTATGGATCTTCCACACGCTACTGAGGTCCCTGACAGTGTAAAATGAATAAAGTGTAAAAATGGCCAATATGTGTTGTTTTTTCCTTATTACTGTGGGAGAGTGCAATCATCCAGTCCACCAAGCAACTCAAAACGAGAGTGAATACCAACAGAAGAATATTGCAGGGGATTTTGGCACATTTTGTTGGGCCGCTACCCACACGGTTAGCTGTGTTGCTCATTCCACGAATGCACGATCCTTACAAGTTGTACCTCGTTGTAAAGGTGACTAATCAGGCTTTCCAACGATATAAAATACAATACCAATTGGTATTATTAAAGGGGAGGAATAATCGACCGAAATAACGATACCGAACTTTTTTTGAGGAGTTTATAACTTACGACTGAGCAACCAAACAGAACAGCGCTAAAATACGCAATTTCATTGTGAATGCTATGAATTCTAACAAAGCAGGCCACCACGAGCCACTACGGGAACGTCACGAACACAATAGTATCAATACATTACAGTTATTTGGCAGACGCGTTTATCCAAAGCGACGTACAATAAGTGCATATTGAAGGTCATAGACACAATCTACGAAGCTAAGTCACGAAAGCGCTACTTTCTCACAACGTAGAAGCTATCGCTAGTCATCAACCGAATACAGTCAGCTATACATTCTAAGCTATGAGATAGCTAAACCAAATAGAAAATAACAAATAAACGGAAAGAACGTACTATATAATTTGCCGTATACATGTAGTTATTCAAGGTGGAGTCTGAAAAAGTGTGTTTGCAAATATGTTCAGCATTATTAGCAGGCTAACAGTGGTCTATTACGACCGATGCAAATACAAAAATAACGAACATATAGCACGCAGTGGAAAAACGCATGTATATAATCACAATATTACAAGCAGTAATACTTACATGTCGAGGAGGATATCTTCCCCATATTGATAGGCACCTCTTCCACAGAATCTATGCTACAGGGATTAGAAGATTCTCTGTTGTTGTCCTCTTCTGACCGACTTCGGGGGAAAAGTACTAAAAAGTCTCTTCAAAGTTGCGCGCCGTTTTAGTGCGTAAGACCAACTGCGTCATACCAAACGCGTCAAACCAAATGCGTCATCTGCGCATGCCCGCGTAAAGTTGTCGTGATATAACAAGTATTGCAGTTACGCTCGCCCTTAAATAGTTAATCCAAGCTTTCAATTACACATGTAAATAACTTTTGGGAAGCTTGTCGTGCCTTCTATTGGATAAAACAATTGTCGATCAAACCAGAATAAAATTGAAAGCGTCACAGCAGTGCTATCAGGGAGGGGGGGTTACGCAGAGATAGTTTCGTTTGTCTAATAGTGTTCCAATGCGCTGTGTATTTTTCAAATGGATTGTCCAAGACAATAAATGACCACGGAATCTTGCAAGGGACATATCTACGCTTAAATCCACGGGAGGATTGCACACGAATTCCATATTTAATAGCAGATATTGATAGTAGAATGGCATTGTATGATTTCACTTGTTTATGTCGGTATTGATTGAGCAGCGATTTGCACCGCTGTATTTGCATACGGTCGGGCTATTGGTGGGTTTATCTGGTTGCTGGACGGAATTCTGATATGATATGATGAATACATATATTTATGAACTCCCAACATAGACGCTATTGCCCACTATGTCACGCATGGGTAGGTATAGGCTGGGTGGGGAGTGCTTGTTAAATGGACTTGCTACGGAAAGATAGTGACACTTAGAAACTACGCATTGGCCAGAAATCGTCGCGAATCGTCTACCAATACAGTTAAAATACCGCGTTTGGGTTTTCCACTAATAGTTTGGCTGCAGGAGCAACGCGTGTCTCAGTTGCGTAAAACTGTCTCGCAGGCGAGAAAAAATAGACTATCTGCACTAAGTAGTTAAGGGGAGACAGTACAGGTGAATCAGATTTTTTTTCTCCTTTAAAGATATCCTCATGAATTTCTACCAATTTAATCTTCACATTAAGAGAAATAGTTTTTGTATTACACTTTGTCTTAAAAAAATTGTTTAAATATGCAAATGAGGCAATATCTCATTAAATATGAGTACATTTGCATATATTTCGGTATATTTCATGGGTTTACTATTTTCTGCTGTTAACATCACGGTTTCAGGCTCTTTCTTATAGTAATCAATGTTTTGAATGTGCATGAACATCGTTTAGTTAGCTTAAAGCTAACTTATCTATTAACTGACAACTTCCATTAGCCTACTTTTCATAGAGTTGGGGTCGTTTTGTGCCCTGGGCCCATCTTCCCAGTTGTTATGTCCAGAAACCACGGACAATGACTGTATGTTAACGTGGCACTTTATTAACTCGACTCCGCAGCACCTTACACGCTGGCTCGCGTAAATCACAACAACCGGTGTAGCATCACTTTTCGGCTCTCACGTCACACTGTCGTAAATCACACTAACAGCCTACAACGGTATGCTACATTCACCCCCCCCTTTTAAACATCTAACCCAGTGCTGTAAGGTTTAACACATACTAGTGCACAGAACAATATTATGGCCTAAACTGAGCCAACCTGACTGGGTAAACCGGGTAGACTGCCGATTTACCCGCATAGCCTTGTGGGTTATTCTGCCACATGATAGACTA
Organism: Ilyophis sp. 1 JC-2022; assembly: GCA_022702515.1. Classification (NCBI taxonomy): domain Eukaryota; kingdom Metazoa; phylum Chordata; class Actinopteri; order Anguilliformes; family Synaphobranchidae; genus Ilyophis; species Ilyophis sp. 1 JC-2022. The sequence goes on from CM040406.1 coordinate 129,162,542, forward strand.
TGCACTGAGCTAAAACTCTTTAAAAGTCTGTAACATAGTCTCTGAGGTAAGGTGGCCTCTGACGGGCCCGGACAGGATGGGGATCAAGCTGCGGAGGCTCGACCGGCTGTGGAGCCTCGACCGGTGCATCTGGTTCAGGGTGGTTCCCAGCCGGGATCCCAGGCTGTGCATCCGGAAAGTCCCAGTCCCCATCTGTGTGGCCGTGATCAGCTGCAGTTGCAGCAGGGTGTGAGTCAGGTGGTGGCGTCACCCGCCTAAGGCGACTGGCATGCCAACGTGTTCCATCGGCCAGGCGGAAGGTGGCTGGTCCCAGTTGTGCTGTAATCCGCTGTGGCACGGACCAGAATGAGAGCAGCTTGTGGGGTCGATTGGGCCGACGAATGCGGACCCAGTCCGACACTGCGAGTGCAGGGCGTTTCACTCGGTGCTTACTGTCAAACCGCTGCTTCATGCTGCGTTGGCGTTCTGCCACCCTGTCACCTGGGGAAGGCATCTCTGCTTGCGTGTCCCCCACTGGAGGGCGCAGACGGTCCAGGGGAAGCTGGAGCTCACGCTTCATCATCAGGAGAGCTGGAGAACAGCCAGTTGTGGCGTGCGTTGTCGCTCTATAATGGAGTAGGGTGCTCTGCAGTGCCGATGAGAATGGTAGGCCCTCTGCCATGTGTGCTCTGAGCCCATTCTTGAGTGTCTGGTTAAACCTCTCCACTCCACCATTGGCCATCGGGTGATACAGGGCCGTCCTGATGTGTTTTATCCCCCTCCCCTCCGTGAAAGAGGTGAACTCGGCCGAAATGAACTGGGGCCCGTTGTCAGTGGTGATGGTGTCGGGTACCCCCCAGCGGGCAAACAGGGAGGGGAGGAAGTCGATGACCACTCTGGTGGTGACGGACCCGGTGGGCAGCACCTCGGGCCATTTGGAGTGAAGATCATAGGCTACAAGGAGGAAACGCTGGTGCTGTGGGGTGCCGTGGAGTTCGCCGCAGATGTCCACCTGAATGTGTGTCCAGGGCGCCTGAGGCCATGGTACAGGTTGCAAGGGCGGAGTCGGGGGTGGGCCAGTCTTTCCGCTGGTGAGGCAGGCTGCACAGTCCTTCACCATCGTCTCTACGTCTCTGTCGATACCCGGCCACCAGACCAGGCCCCTGCAGCGTTGCTTGACCTTTACAATGCCCAGGTGGCCTTCATGAACCATGGTCAAGACACGTTCTCTCAGGGTGTCTGGGATCACCGTGCACAGCCCCCTCGCCACGCAGACGTCATTCCAGCAGGAGAGGTCGCTCCTGACCCGGTAGAAGGGCACTAACTCCTCTGGCACTTTGGCAGGCCATCCGTCCCGGACGAAAGTGCGGACCTGGGCGAGTACGGGGTCCTGCTCGGATGCTGCATGAAGCTCTGACAGAGAAACAGCTTCCTGGAGGGGCGTGTGCAGCATGAGAACCAATTCTGGCTCTGAGGAGTCTGGAGTGGAGTCTGGTGCAGGGCTGGGTGTGGCTCTGGAGAGTAGATCCGCCACAACATTGTCTCTGCCGGGTGTGAACTGGGTGGTGAAGTTATACGCCTGCAACCTCTCTGACCACCGGTAAAGGCGCAATGGTCTGTGTCCTGATCCCGCCGTGTCCAGTAGTGCTGTGAGGGCCTGGTGGTCTGTCCGTAGTGTGAAGTGTCGTCCATACAGGTACATGTGCCACCTCTCACATGCCCAGATGCAGGCTAGGGCCTCCCTCTCCCCCACCGAGTACTTCTGCTCCGTAGGAGTAAGTGACCTCGAAGCAAACGCCACTGGGCGCTCGGCACCATGCTGGAGTTGGGACAGGACTGCGCCAACTGCAGTGTTAGAGGCGTCGCAGGTCACGAACGTGGGACTCAGCAGGTCAAAATGGGCGAGCACAGGTGGGGAGGTGAGCTGCGACTTGAGTTGCTGTACTGCGGCGGAGCACGCAGAGGTCCAGGCCCAGGGCGCATCCTGTTTGAGGAGGGCGCGCAGAGGTGCAGTGGTCTCCGAATAGTGGGGAAGAAAGCGCAGATAATACGCCGTCATTCCGAGGAACGAAGAGAGCTGCGCCGGGCAGGAGGGCTCAGGCAGGCGCAGGATGGCGTCGACGTTCGAGTGGAGCGGGCTCAGGCCGTCAGCAGTCAGGCGGAATCCAATGAACTCGATGACGGGCACCGCAAAGATGCACTTCTCCCCGTTGAGCGTGAGGTTGTGACGGGCGAGCACGTCCAGCACCCTAGTGAGACGGTCGTCGTGCAGAGAAGATGTTGCGCCATGTACCACGATGTCATCCAAATATGTGACCACCCCGGGGATGCCAGCGAAGATAGTGGCCATAATCTTCTGGAAGCAACTCGGGGCGGAAGAGAGGCCGAAAGGCATGCGGGTGTAGCGGAAGACCCCCATGTGTGACACAAACGCAGTGAGGCTGCGGCTGTCGGGATGTAGGGGAACCTGCAGATACCCCTGCCGTAGGTCGAGTTTAGAGAAAACTGTGGAGCCATGGAATTTGGCAGACAGTTCTTCCACAGTGGGTAGTGGGTATCTGTCCGGGACCACCGCTTTGTTCACCTGCCTGAGGTCCACACAGGGACGCAGGCCGCCCGTCTTCTTCTTTGCCACGACAAGATTGGATATCCAAGGTGAGGCGTCGATTCGTTCGATGATTCCGGCGTCCAGCAGTTTCTGCAGCTCATCTGTGACACCATCGCGCAGGGCGAGGGGCAGACGGCGGAGGGGCTGGATGACAGCAGACACGGCTGGGTCGATGAGCGGTTGATGGTGGAAAGCGGTGAGGCAGCCCAGCCCAGTGAAAAGTGATGGCCAGCGCTGCTGCCAGGATGGAGTCACTGTCAGGATAGTGGCTCCCATGTTGTCAGTGATGGAGAAGCCTAGGGCGCAGAAAAGATCAAACCCCAGGAGATTGGCACCGTAGCGGGACACTTGGAAGGTGAACGCTGGAAGTGCTCTCGAACCGTAGCGCACGGAGAAAGTGGTAGTGCCGACCATGCCGATTTTAGTGTGTCCGTACCCATACAGCTCCTCCGCGCCTGCCTTGATTGTCTGTCTGGGGAAGAGCCGTCGGACTGTAGATTCACTGAGAAGAGACCTGGAGGCAGCCGTGTCCAGTAGCAAAGGTAAGCACACGCCATCCAGCTCCACTGTACACCATGTAAATGGCTTGGCACTCGAGCCCACGGAGTGAATGGCGGTCGGGCTCTGCGGGCGGGGCGAGCGGTGTTGAGGTCTTGTGGAGGCGGGCGCTGAGCGGCACACTCTAGAGAAATGGTTAATCTTACCGCATCGCTGGCATCTCTGCCCCATAGCTGGGCAGACCGGTGCGCGAGTGGGATGAGAAGAAGAACCACAGTTCCCACAGAGTCGGCGTGCTGTCGCGTCTTGGCGTCCTGCTACGTTAACCTCCAGCCCGTCGTGAGGGGAGGCGGGGTCAGAAAGCTGAGGAGCTGGGGCAACTGTCTGTGCCAGTGGAGCAGAGTGCGAGAGTGCGAGGGAGGCGGGTCTGAGGCTGTTAGCTGTGATGTTAGCTGAGCAGCTGACTCGAGTTGAAAAGCCATCTCAATAGCCGCATTTAGTGTCATGTCGTCCGGTGACATAAGCAGTTTCTCTCGCAGTTTGGGATTAGTCGTATGTTCGGCTAGCTGGTCCCGAATCATCTCTTGCTCTAAGACGCCAAACTTGCAGAGACTCGCCAAACACCGGAGATCGGTGACGTAATGGTGGACGGACTCACCCTGTCTCTGTCGGCGTTGGCGGAAGGCAACCCGCCTGGCTATGACACTCTGTGGAGGGGCGAAATGTTTGGCTAACAAAGCAACACAGTCTGCAAATTTTTCTGCGGCTCCGAGAGTGCGGAAAATGCGTTGTCCCTCGCTGCCTAGGCTGTGAATTAGCAGCGCCCGTAGCCGTGCGTCGGTCGTTTCCTCGTTGTCTAGTCCACAAACGGTCACAAACGTCTGAAAAGATTCAAACCAACGGGGCCACGGGATCGGTGGCTCGCCAGGCAAAGCTAGGAACGGAGGTAGTGGTGAGAAAGGAAAAACATCCATTGTCGCCAATGTTATGTCCAGAAACCACGGACAATGACTGTATGTTAACGTGGCACTTTATTAACTCGACTCCGCAGCACCTTACACGCTGGCTCGCGTAAATCACAACAACCGGTGTAGCATCACTTTTCGGCTCTCACGTCACACTGTCGTAAATCACACTAACAGCCTACAACGGTATGCTACACCAGTTAAGTACTTTTTTTACTTATTTTAGCTTGTGCATAAAATTTTGAAAGGTATGCTTATACTCTACTGATAGTTTACAGTTTAAAACAAGATATGGTATGGTTAATTTACAGCTAAAGACGGCTGGTATCTAAAAATAGCGATCACAAAAAATATATATTTACCTTCGCGAACTTTTTCCAAAAGGAAGCGATACTTCTTGTGTCAACAGTCACTTGTGTCTTGGTACGGAAGGGGGTGTTGCAAAAGGTTTAAAAAATATATGACGGCACTACCGCTTATTTTTTATTGGGTGAAAACCGCAGGGAACAAACGACCCCGGGACACAATCGAGACTGGTCTCCCCTATTTAGTAGTATACAGTATGTTGCTAGTAAAATACATGGTTGAATGAGAGAATACTTTCACATGTTTATTTTGCATTTGAGTTAGCAGGGATTTTCACTGCTTTTCTGGCATACAATCAGGTGATTGTTGGGTTTATCTTATACATATATGTTGTAATGAATAAAATTCATTATTTTAGATGATGAATAAATATATTTATGAACTCAAACATACACGCTATTGTCCATAGTGACACTTAGAAACTATGCATTGGGCAGAAATTGTCACGAATCGTCTACCAATAAAGTTAAAACACAGAGTTTGTGATTTCCACTAATAGTTTGGCTGCAGGAGCAACAAATGTCTCAGTTGAGCAAAAAGGGGTTAAAGAGCTGCCAATTTACAGTTTGGGCATGTCACCATCTACGGCAAGTGAATTAGATAGTGTCCTGAATGATCAGAGTTAATGTTTCAAACACTAAATGCATCTTTTTTTGGTTCAACATACTCTCTGAAAAAGATGCCCCATCTACATTTATTTATAAACAATATTGTGAGGGTTCGGGTTTGGGAAAACCAGACGCAACAGGACGGGGGATCAAACAAGCCGCCCACGAAAGTGGGGACTACTAAAAGGAGAGAGGAATCCTTGAATGGACTAGCATGAAACCAAAAGGAAACGGTGGGAATAAAAACCTCCCGGAGTAAAGCAAAATAAGAACGTCCCCAAAAGAGGGTGAGACTCGAAGACACAATTATAATAGCAGAAATCTCCCCCGGCTCATAAAATAGAGCCAGCAGATGGGAGACAGAGAAACAGAATCAAACACCTCCGGCACGTAATAAGTGAAAAGGTGAAAATGAGAACAGAAAGATAAAGAACCTCTCACTCTCGTTACAAAGAGAGTATACAAACAGAGAGTTAAGGGATAGAAAGAAACAGAGACTGTCTCAGGGGAAACAGCACGAAAAGAAAAGTGCAAAAGAGACAAATAAAATCTTATAATAGAGCTCTAACGCAACTAAAAGCAAGTCCCACGTGATATTAAAGCAAAGCTTTAAAATAAAGTGGTCACTCTTTTCCTCTACTGGTGCCTGGCTTATTGTACACGCGAAATGATAACAAAGCACCGGAAGAGGGAAGATAAATAACTGGGGCAATCACCTGAGACAGGTGAGCAAACAGATAACCGGACCCAAGATAAGATACAGAAGGGAACCGTCCCAGAGTCACGAGAATCCTTAAGTGGAGAAAGGGGCTGGGACCCGAAAACCTGTGACAAATATAGCCATCTAACAAGTCAACAAAGCAGTTACTTGGAGTAATTTTGGATGGTAATTCATCATGGGAGGCACAAATAGACAGAACTCCAGCAGCAATGGGAAGAACCCTTACAATGATTAGAATACATTTATGTCAATAGATTTTAACAAACATGTAATACAAGTTTTGGTATTATCAAAATTAGATAAATTAGATTACTGCTCTGTTACTTGGTTCAATGCGACAACAAGAAAGCTTAAATTACAGGTAGTACAAAATACAGCAGCACGTTTTGCACTTCGTTGCCGATATAGGACAAATATAGTCACAATGCATTACAGTCTGTCTTGGCTGAGTGTTAAAAACCGATTAAACTATACATAACTTTTTTTTCCCCACAAGGTTTGCAGGTGTACATCAACAAGTAACCTCTGTCAACAACACAACATATATGTATACCAGGGCATTTACAGGCAAATAAATAAAACAGGAAATAATAAAACAAATAAAATATATACTTTTATTTTTTTCCCCCTTAATAAACGACTAAGATGGTGAAATATACAGAAAAGTAACTGAGCATACACCTGCACCTTTGATCGCTCCTTCACCCTGTCCTACCTTTGCAACGTTTAAAAATAGTCTCAAACAATGGCTTAAGGACAATCAAATATGTGATCATTTTTAACCAGACTTATGTTTAGGCATATTTTATTATTTCTTAATTTATTTTAACTTTTTAATGTTTTAGCTTAATTTGTAATTTGGATTTTTGTTTTGTTATTGTATTACATTGTTTTATGTTAAGGGACTACGGATGGAAATTAGCATCCCTGCTATAATCCGGCATGTTTACATATTGTATGTATGTTCATTAATGTGCATTGTCCCTTCCAAATAAACAAATCAATCAATCAATCAACCTACTCCATCCCCATGGGTCTTTTTCTGAATTCCACTATACATGCAGGATATTTCCAGTACGTTGCAAAATAAATAAAGAAACAAAATAAAAATAAAGATGGTTCTAGCTGCGTTGAGTGCCTCCTTCCTAACCTCGAGCATAACCTGGCCTGCCCTATTCATCCTAGCAACAGAGAGCTCCATAGATAAAGTCTCTATTAAAGAGTGATTCCACTGATGAATAGAAAAGGTGTGTGCTGGCTGCCACCTAACTGCCAACATCTTTTTAGCAACAGTGCATGCTGATAGCCACAGCTGTTTTTGAGTATGGTTAAAATTCTGCCCGGAATCATCATTCAAGAGCATTCATTCTGGAGAGCAGTCGATATCTAAACCAACCAATCTTATATCTAAAAATATCTATTTGTTCCTAAAAACTTCTAACTGATGGACACTCGCACATGATATGTAAAAATATCCCCATTTGATTCAAATCACATAGGGTACAGTTTGGAGAAGTAGTTATATTCATCATAAAACTCATCATATTAACTCTAGAAAACAATAAAGTTAGTTTTAAGAAATTATTGAATTATTGACATCAGTTCTTGTCTCAAGGAATGAACTGGATTTATTAATTGGAATTAATTTTGTACATGAAGTGGGGAGACTATAAAAATAGAAGGGGGCCATGGCATTTCAAAAAGAGAAGAAAAGAAAATGAGCTTGATCTTAAATAGTCTGGTGAACAACAATTAAAATGTTAGATCTGGTTGTATGTGTGCTTACCTTTGTCAGGTTTTTTGCATTTAAAAATTTGAGCTTTATCTTTTTTTTAAAGTAATTAATGTTGACATCTGTATCTTATGTTATATGTTGTTTTGGTTCTATGAATAACTTTAATGTATCTATGTGGACTCCAGGAAGAGTAGCTACTGTCCCTACTGTAGCGAATGGAGATCTAAATAAACGAACAGAAAATAAACATTAAACTTCAAAGTTCAATAGGCATTGTTTGATGCTATCCAAGATTGAGCTGGAACTCAAGGTAAAGCTTCATGGTACACAGTATCGGCAAGAATACATTTTAAAGTAATTGATTTTCCTTGCAGAACAAATAAAATGTGCAAAACATAATTGTTGACTCGGTACCATCTGTTGACTTCTCTGTGACCATTTTCACGTTATGCTGGTCAGGAGCCTGCTGCATGTAGGCCTACTTCTGCCAAAGTTGTTTACGGGGATTATACCCACCATTTTTTGCATGCATTTTTAAAATGCATTGTTTAGGATTGTTAACTTTTCTAAATGGAATGTTTTCACTCAAAAAAGCATCAATCACATCTTGGATTACATCTTTCCGGTGCTCAATTCAGTTCCCCCTCATGGTTTACTTACACCGCAATTGTTTATTTTTTTGTTGTAAATTCCAGTCTTTTGTTGTTTTTTGTTCCTCTATGGATTTGTTGTAAACTGAGTAAAATAAATTAATTTCAGTGTGCTGTGTACCAGCCCTTATGAAAAAATAACATATAAATCTAACATTTTCACATGTGATTGGCTATTTTCACATTAGAAAGTAAGTCACTTGAAGTCATGTGAAATTTGCATATTCACAGATTAATTACGTACATACATTCGGCTTTTTTCACTTGAACTACAATGCGAAGACAAAATTGTTTTTCACACATGGGTGTTAAATAATCACATGTGGAAAAACCAAAATGAAAAACACGTGTCCAAAAACCACATATGATTATTTTGTAAGGGAGGAGGGAGTAGGGAACTGGGAATAAGATGGTAATGCAAGTTTGGGTCATATACCCTAGATATATATACAGGTGCAGCTCAAAAAATTAGAATATCGTGAAAAAGTTCAATATTTTTTGTCACTCATTTCAGAAAGTGAAACTCATATATTATAGATTCATTACACAAAGAGTGAAATATTTCAAGCCTTTATTTCTTGTAATTTTGATGATTATGGCTTACAGCTAATGAAAACCCAAATTCAGTGTCTCAGAAAATTAGAATGTTACATAAGATCAGTAAAAAAGGATATTTTAAACAGAAATGTCAGCCTTCTGAAAAGTACTCAATACTTGGTTGGGGCTCCTTTTGCATGAATTACTGCATCAATGCGGCGTGGCATGGAGGCGATCAGCCTGTGGCACTGCTGAGGTGTAATGGAAGCCCAGGTTGCTTTGATAGCGACCTTCAGGTTGTCTGCATTGTTGGGTCTGGTGTCTCTCATCTTCCTTTGCTGGCCAATCAAGCACAGTAATACCATGGTCATTGAACCGGCTTTTGGTACTTTTGGCAGTGTGGGCAGGTGCCAAGTCCTGCTGGAAAATGAAATCAGCATCTCCATAAAGCTTGTCAGCAGAAGGAAGCAAGAAGTGCTCTAAAATTTCCTGGTAGATGGCTGCATTGACTGTGGACTTCAGAAAACACAGTGGACCAACACCAGCAGATGACATGGCACCCCAAATCATCACTGACTGTGGAAACTTCACACTGGACTTCAAGCAACGTGGATTCTGTGCCTCTCCACTCTGCCTCCAGACTCTGGGACCTTGATTTCCAAATGAAATGCATAATTTACTTTCATCTGAAAAGAGGACTTTGGACCACTGAGCAACAGTCCAGTTCTTTTTCTCCTTAGCCCAGGTAAGACGCTTCTGACATTGTCTCTGGTTCAGGAGTGGCTTGACACGAGGAATGCGTCTGTGCGTGGTGGCTCTTGATGCACTGACTCCAGCCTCAGTCCACTCCTTGTGAAGCTCCCCCAAATTCTTGAATGGATTTTGCTTGACAATCCTCTCAAGGCTGCGGTTATCCCTGTTGCTTTTGCACCTTTTCCTACCACACTTTTTCCTTCCACTCAACTTTCTATGAATATGCTTGGATACAGCACTCTGTGAACAACCAGCTTCTTTAGCAATGACCTTTTGTGGCTTACCCTCCTTGTGGAGGGTGTCAATGACTGTCTTCTGGACATCTGTCAAGTCAGCAGTCTTCCCCATGATTGTGTAGCCTACTGAACCAGACTGAGAGACCATTTAAAGGCTCAGGAAACCTTTGCAGGTGTTTTGAGTGAATGAGCTGATTAGAGTGACACCATGAGTTTCCAATATTGAACTTTTTCACAATATTCAAATTTTCTGAGACACTGAATTTGGGTTTTCATTAGCTGTAAGCCATAATCATCAAAATTACAAGAAATAAAGGCTTGAAATATTTCACTCTATGTGTAATGAATCTATATAATATATGAGTTTCACTTTCTGAAATGAGTGACAAAAAATATTGAACTTTTTCACGATATTCAAATTTTTTGAGCTGCACCTGTATGTCCTGAGACATTATATACAGTGGGTTTAAAAAGTATTCAGCCCCCCCTATATTTTTTTGTGTATGAAAAGTTGATAAAAATTTATTTGATCAGGCTTTTTTGCTGATATTCAACATAGAATATTCAATGTCAATGTGAAAAGTAAAATCTACAATTTGTTCCAAATTATTCACAAAAATAAAACAGAAAACAATCAATTCTTTAAGTAGTCAGCTCCCTTGCTTAATTGTACTTTAACAGCCATACAGACAAAACTCTGTTCAAAATTACACATCATTAAGTGCCCAGACATCATGTTTAGATTATACTTAAGGACGTTAAACAATGTTTTCTTTTCAAATGTGTGTTAATATTGTCTTCCTTGGTAACAAAGCCAAGACCAAGTCCCTTCAATTAATGGGATTTTAGGAAGTACAATGGACTTTACATCACAATACTCAAACAGAGTTTATCTGATATTGTTCATTCATGGATGGCATTTGAGACCAGTCCCTGTGGGTTCAAAGAAAACATAAATCATCACTGTATGCGAAAATGTAGAAGGTGCAAATTCAGTAACTTTTTCCTCTCTGGTTTCACTATGGAAAACAATGGAGAAATCTGAAGGGAGAAAGTTGTGATGGGGAGTGATGGAGAGGTGATGATTTATGTTTTCTTTGAAACCCCAGTGACTGGTCTGGGCACTTTATGGTGCAATTTTGAACAAAGTTTTGTCTGTATGGCTGTTAAAGTACAATCAAGCATATTTATAAATAATTTGGAACAAATTGTAGATTTAACTTTTCACATTGACATCGTAGAGTTGTTTGTGTTGAATACCAGCAAAAAGCCTGATTACATTTTTTTTTCTCAAATGTTCGTACACAGAAAAATATGAAAAAGTCTAAGGGGGCTGAATACTTTTTCAACATTCAACTTTTTCTCTTTAGTGTCTTCCCTCCTTATCCGTTCTGTCCCTTCATCCACTCTCATCTCTTTTGTGCTGTTTCAGCAGGATAAGACTTTCTTTCTCCTGGCTCTGGATGCCTTCAGCAGTGCAGTGAAGCTAAGCCACAGTTATGCGGATGCTTACCACCAACATGGCATCTGTCGCATGCACCTTAAACAGCCCAAAAGCCTTCAGGATTTCAACCGTGCTCTCTCTCTTCACCCCACCCACTTCCAGGTAGTCATTTAGTAGTCATGCCATTGTCTTTAGTGCTGAGGGTTTACAGATTTCACCCTTGGTATTCGAAGCATTTTTACATCACTTTGCCAGCTTGTGCGTGCAGATCACATGCCCAAAGGCAGAGGAGTCACTACTGAACAATGAGGCAGGGAAATAGTGAAATCCTACCTGCATGTACTACAGTACTGCCAATTATGGCTCACAACCACTGGCACAAACTTGGTTTTATGGGAGTCATGGGCTAGAGGTGGCCAAGGGTCATTTTCATGAATGACAGCTGGAGACTGCTCTTGTGTCCCACTATGAAACGTTTTATAGTTGTCTATTCAATGAGTGAACTGGTGTTGACGTATACAGCCGATTAGCTAATTGAGCCATCTAAGAATTAGTTGCTTACCCCAATCTTGAGTTTTCCTGACCATATAATCTGGAAAGCATTTAAGCTGTATCTCAGTATCCACAAGACATCACTGTAGGCCTCTTTAGGCAGTAATCAGGGGTAAGAAATAAAAGGAACGAGGACAGTTATACAACTAAGGACCAACTTAAGTTGGTGGAAGGGTCTCAAAACTATGGATGTGCAGTCTTATCCAAAAAGGCTGTAGACCATGAATGCCTGAAGATAACTCATTAATTTAATCAGGTGTCTTAGTTCGGCAATGGAACAAAAGCTTGCTCCAACACCAGCCCTTCTCAGATAAGATTGGAAAGACCTGTTGTAATGATTAATTTGAGATTATTAAGGCACTGTAAAATTAAGGCACTTGCTTTACAAATGGCTTCAGAAAGCTTTGTATTGACCTGGCTACAGTTAAAAAAAGAAGTGATGAAAACCTCATGGCATAATTCCACCGCTACACTACATAAAACTGCCATAATGTGATGAGAGTACTTTCAATTTATCTCACAATATATCGAAAAACTATACCAGAAATGTATGTTGATGGAACGATGCATTGGCATGGTGAAACCTGTTCTTGTACTGTCATTTTACGGACAGTGTGAAGCTGAATCCGTTTTCGTGTTCTGCACTCAATTAAAGTTTTTTTTTTTCTTTGTCATAAGGCCTATCTTAGCCGGGCAGCCCTCTTCGGAGCTGAGGGGCGTTATGCCAACGCCATTCTCAACTGCAACGAAGCCATTGAGATCCAGCCATACAGTGTGAGAGCATACCTGTACCGAGCAGTGTTCAAATTCCACAATAAGGTGAGACATCAAATATTATTATAGGTCAATTAATAGAGATCTAGGGCAACTTTCAGCATGGCTCCAATTTTGATAGAAAATAATAACAAGGTTTTAAGATAAAATTATTTTATTAACCCCTTTGCGCAGATGCCAAATTTGGTCAATTCTCACCTACTTAGGGAGTGTTCTATTTAACCCCTTTGCGCAGATTTGGAAAATTCTCACCTATTTAGGAGTGCTCTGTTTAAGGCTTTATAACTCCAGGTGTGAGCATCACAGAAATGTGGTAAATGGCTTAAATGAAACAAGACAGGTGGTGTACCATTTACAATACGAACTTAGATTTGTTTATTTTCATAATTTAAGTCAAAATAAAGTGCCAGAAATGCAAAGACATTTTTTTTTTTGGGGGGGGGGGAATAGATTTTTCTTTAGTTTGCAACAAAATACTGAAAGCTACATAAGTGAAACAGGTAAATCTAGACATTTCCTGGACATCTCCGTGTCCACAAGTGTTCAAAATCTGAGGATGATATGCGACTAAATATTTATGATGCAAAAATATAGGCAGTGTACCCTGTTGTCCATTAGTGTCTCCAAATCTATCCAAATGGCTACATTGTGCACTGCTCTAAATAAAAAAAATTATGATACATTTCATTACAAATTACAAGTTTTGGCTAAAAAAACTCACTTTTGCATCATTTTCAAGTGGAAATTACTAGCTTTTCATCAGTATAGGGGGGTAGATATATATATGGGTCCAAAACATGTCATAAAATGAATAACGTGTTTCTTCGTGGCATGCATAGCTATTTCTGACAATGTAAACATGAAAAGCACCTAATTAAGATAAATTAACAGCTTTCTGGGATTGCAATAGTGGTTGGAACCTTTTTTAACTGATCAAATTAAAGACAGGTGAATCAATTGGCTCCTAATTGGGTTGTTGAACATTTAAGTTCTCCTTCATAATTTCTTTCTTAAACTTATTAACACAATGCAAGTTTGGCTCATTATCATTTGCTTTGTTTTTAAATCTTTAATTATTTAACAAATGGTTAGTTTTATGGGCCATGTGTCCACAATTTCAACAATTAGGATCCTATTGTCTTCATTTGATCAATTAAAGCAGGGGTGGGCAACTCCAGGCCTTGCGGGCCGGTGTGTATGCATGTTTTTACTGCCACCAGTTACCACGGCTCAATCAGCTAATAAGTCATACACACATTACATTACATTACATTACAGTTATTTGGCAGACACTTTTATCCAAAGCGACGTACAATAAGTGCATATTGAAGGTCATAGACACAATCTACAAAGCAAATCCAACAAAGCACAACTTTCCCACAACGTAGGAGCTATCGCTAGTAGTCAACAGAATACAGAATACAGTCGGCTATACATTCTAAGCTATGAAGTAGCAAAACCAAATAGAAAATAGAAAATAAACAGAAAGAACATACTATATATTTGGCCTTATATATGTAGTGATTCAAGGTGGAGTCTGAAAAAGTGTGTTTTCAGACCACGACAGAAAACAGACAGCGTTTCAGCAGAGCGCAACGGAGTGGGGAGTTCATTCCACCACTGGGGAGCTAGAGTGGAGAAGCTCCGTAGTCGGGACGAGCGAGTGCCGTTGACACGGAGGGAGGGAAGTACAAGTCGCCCTGCACCAGCAGAGTGAAGTGGTCGAGCAGGAGCGTAGTGCTGGATCAAGTCCTGTAGGTAGGAGGGGCCTGACCTTTTGGCTGCAGTGTAGGCCAGGGTCAGAACTTTGAACCTGATCCTGGCCACGACTGGAAGCCAGTGGAGTGACCTCAGCAGGGGGGTGACGTGTGTGAACTTCGGGAGGTTGAACACAAGCCGAGCAGCCGCGTTCTGGACCAGTTGAAGGGGCAGAATGGCGCAGGCTGGCAGGCTTGCGAAAAGGGAGTTGCAGTTGTCCAGGCGTGAGGTGACCATGGTCTGGACAAGGAGCTGGGCAGAGTAGGTGGTCAGGTATGGCCGAATCCTCCTAATGTTGTACAGGAGGAACCTGCAGGACCGTGCCGTTGCCCTGATGTGCTCTCTGAAGTCCAGCTGGTCGTCCAGGACCACCCCCAGGTTTCTTGCAGAGCGGGAGGCGGTCACCATAGTTCCGTCGACGGTGATGGACAGGTCTAGAAGTGGGGATGTCTTGTGTGGCATGAAGAGCAGCTCAGTCTTGTCGAGGTTGAACTTCAGGTGATGGCTAGACATCCACTCAGAGATGTCAGCCAGGCAAGCAGATATCCTCTCTTTAATCTGTGGGGTAGAGGGAGAGAAAGAGAGGAAGAGTTGAGTGTCATCAGCATAACAATGGTAGGAGAAGCCATGTGAATTAATGACCAAACCAAGAGACTTAGTGTAAATGGAGAACAGCAGAGGACCCAGTACAGATCCCTGCGGGACTCCTGTAGAAAGAGGATGAGGTGCAGAGATTCACTCACCGCAGTGAATCACCGATTCACTCGTAAATTACAGAACGATAAAACGCTACAATACACGCATACCGGTGTACTGAAAATTCCGGCACAAGAACATTCATCAGCTGCTGTTCATATCGCGGATATATAGGCTAGATTAAAATATCAGATCATGTAAACGACTGGGCTAATTCAATAATTGTTAACTGGTGGCAGCAAAAACCTACATACACACTGGCCCGCGAGGCCTGGAGTTGTCCATCCCTGAGTTAAAGCATTTACAAAATGTTCCTCAGACAGATTCGGAAAAGCTTCTTGGCTACAAAACAACAGAACACTAGAAAAATCATTCCGTTTATCGCCACCTACTCGACATTCAGCCAAAAGAAATTCAGCCGAAAAATTTAACGGAACCTGGCCAGGATTCTGCAAAACACAGACCTGCTCCAAGAATACAGAATAATTTTGGCCTACAAAAAAAAAACCTTAAGAATCATCTGGTAAGTAGTAAACTACCCACACAAGGCCCAATATTTTACAAACAGGCCACTACAGTGAAAAACAACACAACATACCTTATTAAACAAACACTGACAGCTAACACATATAACTGCATATATCATGATGTGCAAACACTGTGACATAAAATATGTAGGAGAGACAGGAAATACAATTAAGACCAGATTGGCATAACACATACAGTCAAGCCGGAAAGTCTGCACACCTCTTTCACCTTCTCCACGTTTTATTACGTTACAGACATATTCTACAATAGATTGAGTTAATTTTTTGTCTCAAAATTCTACACAAAATAGCCCATAATGACAAAGTGAAAACAGGTTTTCAGACATTTGTGCTAATTTATTAAAAATCTAAATGCAAAATATCATATGTACACAAGTGTGCACACCCTTTGATATGACACCCAAAAGTGAGCTGAGGTGCATTTTGTTTCCACTGATAATGCTTGAGATGTTTCTACAATTTAATTGGAGTCCACCTGTGATAAATTTAATTGATTGGACATGATTGGGGATTGCCAACACCTGCCTATATAAGGTCCCACAGTTGACAGTGCATGTCAGAGCAAACTCCAAGCCATGGGGTCAAAGGAATTATCTGCAGACCTCAGAAACAGGATTGTGTCAAGGCATAGATCTAGAGAAGGGTACAGAAAAATCTCTGCAGCTTTACAGGTCCCAAAGAGCACAGTGGCCACCATCACTCGTAAATGGAAGAAGTTTGGAACCACCAAGAATCTGCCTAGACCTGGCCACACGGCCAAACAGAGCAATCGGGGAAGATGGGCCTTAGCCAGGGAGGTGAGCAGGAACCCGAGGGTCACTCTGACAGAGCTCCAGCGTATCCTTGTGGAGATGGGAGAACCTTTCAGAAGATCAACCATCCAGGCAGCACTCCACCAATCAGGCCTTTATGGTAGAGTGGCCAGACGGAAGCCCCTCCTTAGTAAAAGGCACATCACAGCCCGGGAACAGGGCGACTAGTCCTGATAGAGGGAAAGATGAATGCAGCTAAGTACACCGAGATCTTTGAAGAAAACCTGCTCCAGAGTGCTCTGGGGCGAAGGTTTACCTTCCAACATGACAACGACCCGAAGCACACAGCCAAAAGAACAAAGGAGTGGCTTTAGAGAAAGTCTGTGCATGTCCTTGAGTGGCCCAGCCAGAGCCCAGACCTGAATCCAATTGAACATCTGTGGAAAGAGCTGAAAATGGCTGTGTACCGACGCTCCCCATCCAACCTGATGGAGCTTGCAAGGATATGCCAAGAGGAATGGGCAAAAATGTCCAGAAAGTGTGCCAAGCTCGTAGCTTCTTTCCCAAGATGCCTTGAAGCTGTAATCACTGCCAAAGGTGCAGCAACCAAGTATTAGGCTAAGGGTGTGTACAGATATGTAACCCCTAAATAACCTATTTTTGTCAGTAAAATAAACTAGCATATTTTCTAAAAACCTGTTTTCACTTCGTCATTATTGGCTATTGTGTGTAGATGTTTGAGGCAAAAAATTTACTCAATCTATAGTGTTTAAGTCTGTAACGTAATAAAACGTGGAGAAGGTGAAAGGGGTGTGCAGACTTTCTGGCTTGACTGAATATAACATAAAAAATCATATAAAAACAGACACACACATAGTGGGTCATTTCCTACATCATGGACTTGAAGCATTAGAAATATTATGTCATGGTTTTCGCCTATCTTCCCTCTGTTGCTACGGTTTCTTTCCCATTTTTCCTTTATTTTCAGTCTTTCAGTCTATCAGATTTTTCCGTGTTCCGTTTCGGAGTTTTCCTTCTCCTGCTAATTATTCGGTTCACCTGTTCATTCACCTCTCAGGTATTTAAACGCCTCACTTCCGCTTCCTGGCGCTTCTTCGTAGGTTCTAGTTTTTCAAAGAAAGATTCCCTACTAGATTGGCTTTAGCTGCCTTTGAAGCTCTTTAGGATATTGTTTCTTTTTCACTCTTTCTTTTCCCTACTTCTCCTTCTACTCTCTGCTATTTTGGAGAGTGAGAGGTTTATTTTTATTTCATTTATTTTTTACCTATTTATCGGGCGTTATAGTTTACGTTCCAAAGGTGATTTTTTGTTTCTCTCTCTCTCTAGCTTTTGCTCCTGTATTTATGTTTGGGAGTCTCTTATCTTTACCCTTCTACTCATGTCTACGAGCTACACCCAGTTTAGTGGGTGGTTTATTATTTGGCTACTGCCAGGGAGTTTTTCATCCCTTGTTTTCGTTTCTACTATTTCGGGTACCTAGACTCCTTTAGTGGTCCTCGTTCTGTGTGTGACTTGTTCTGTATCGTGCTTTGTTTTCTCGCATTTGACTCATCAGTTCAAACCAAACCGTCACATATCGGGCCTGCATTCGAACATTAACTGGACACAGGAGGACAGACGTAAGACAGAAAGACATTGGATTAGAAAACTCAACAGCATATGCCCAGGAGGATTAAACAAACACTGGTAAAACGACAACACAAGAGGGACCAAATTCTTCCTACTTAAAGGCTGCAGTACACTGAATGGCCAGTGCAAACTTTTCTTTCCCCAGGAGCCCTCATAAGTAACTTGTCACCGTCGTGTTCTCTTTTATCGATGTATTATCTGCCGTAGTTAGTGTCTGCTTTAAAACAATACATTTTGGCGAGGTCCCGAAAATGAATGGGAGTGAATGGGGACCCTGACAACCGGGACTACCGGGGATGCCGTTAACGGTCAGCAGGAACATCTGATGTAGCTAATATTCACACTATGCAAATATAATGGGGTAGGCTCCACAAAATGAAGACAGAGAAAGAGAGAGAAACAGCCAGTAATTTAATTACTTTGTCTTGCCTGTCTGTTTTGAGCACTTATCGTGCGCTTGTTAACTCAATTAACCTAGTTGTAGGACACTTCTCCTCTTTCAGAGCAACAGCCTTGACACAAGTGGCCTTCTTGACCTCTGGGTCATCTGAAGCAATAGAGTGGGGATACTTCAAAGGTTTAGGCTTATCTTTCTTTTCATTTGCAAGGAATTCTGGGTCATGCAGCCAACGCTTTGTATTCAGAAAGGTGTTGGCATCAAAACCCTGTGAAGCGTTGTCTGTAGGGTTGTTCTTTGAATTGGTTGGCTTGGTTTAGATAGATCTCAGATGATAGAGAGTCTGTTGGCAACAAAGGTGTGGAATCTGGTCTTCTCATTGTTGATGAGAAGTGAGGCTGTTTGTCCAGAAAGTTTCTTTTCCAACATTCTGTCCATACTTCATGCAAGTGTTTCTGCAGCAGGTTCCAACCTTGGGATGTTCACCTGTTTTAGAGGGGCTACCCTCGCCTTTCCCATCACAAACGCTACATGCACTCTGTTCTTGTTGTTTGTGGATCTCAAATAGCTAGCTGTACCATAACCAGACTCACTAGTATCGCAAAAATTATGGAGTTGGATAGATTTGATTCTACTAAATCTCCTGGCTTTTGGCATCTGCTGATTTGAAAACTGGATAGCTGATTGTGTTCAATAAGCCACTTCTGCCATGGCTTAAACAGAGGCTCTGAAATGGCCTCATCCCATCTGCAGCTTGTCTTACAGAGCTCTTGTAGAATCTGTTTAGCTTTTAACCTCTTTGTGCAGATGTCAAATTTGGTCAATTTTCACCTATTTAGGGGGTGCTGAAACATCCATATCCAAGTTGATAACGCATTCATTATTGTATTTTAAAATATCTATCGAAACAATATTCTGAAAAACTAATATAAATTAAGAAATGTATCACATTTCTTAACCAGATTTTTACGTTTTGCTTGGGCAGAGCGCCACCATCTTAATTTACGTAAATGGCTTGAATGAAACAAGACAGGTGTACCATTTACAATACAGATCTGTTTATTTTCATAATTTAAGTCAAAATAAAGTGCCACAAATGCAAAGAAACTTTGGAAAAATGCAACAAAAAAAATGTTTTTTCTTTAGTTTGCAACAAAATACTGAGAGCTACATACGTGAAACAGGTAAATATATACATTTCCTGGATCATAAACTCCATGTCCACAAGTGCGCAAAATCTAAGAATGATATGCAGAACTACTAAACGTCTACGATGCAAAATATAGGCAGTGTACCCTGTTGTCCATTAGTGTCTCCAAATCTATCCAAATGGCTAAATTGTGCACTGCTCTAAATAAAATAAAAAAAGATATATTTAACTAGAAATCTACAGTTTTGGCTCATAAAACTCACTTTTGCATCATTTTCAAGTGGGAATTTCTATATTTCCATCAGTACAGGGGGGTAGATATCTATGGGTCCAAAACCACTATGCAAAACATGTCATGAAATTAATAAAATGTGTTTTGTCCATTATAAAACATATACATTTGCTCCTTCTGATGGTTTAAGATAAAACCATTGATATCACAGTGTTAAATACACCTAAGTATGTAGCCTAATCATTCACTCTTGTACCTCAATAAAACATCACTTTTACTTGTACTCTACAGTATGCATACTTTTGCCCCGAGATTGCATTTTTCTGTAGTTTAAAGAAAAAATGTTCCTTTTCATAATGACTTCAAAAAAAATGTTTACATTATTCTACCCCATATCAGCGCACAGTAAATTGGAATGAGCATTTGCCATACCCTAAGTGACAAGTATATACGCCATTGTCATGGATCGCACCTTCCTTCCCTTATCTCCGCGCTTAGTATTTATTTTTTCCATTTACCTGTAATCTATCGGATTTTTCTGTGTTCCGCTACGGGTTTTGCTTTCGCCTCGTGATTAGTGAGTTCACCTGTTCTGCATTTCCACTCACTATTTATACCCCGCTTCCTCCTTTTCTCGTCGCTTCTATGTTATTTCATGTCACATTCTAGCCGGTAAAGGTATAGGAGTTGTGCGTGCTATCGACCGCTTTGCTTCTCAACGCGGGACTTGTTAGCCATACAATTTAGAAAAAGTAAATTGCGCTCTTTCGCTCTCTTATTTCAGAGCAGAGGTTTTGGTTTTTTTGTTTCCTACTCATACCTACGAGTGCTCTTGCCCTAAGGTTTAGGGTTCTTTTATTTTTCTCCTTCCTTTCTTTTGTTCAGTCCACAACAGGAGTTAGATAAGTGTAAGTGCTTATTTCTTTTGTTTTGCTCGGATATTGAGTTCCTCGCTTTTTTATCGTGAGGTTATTTGTGTTCTTCTTATTTTCCCCGTCCACTACGGATTATTGTCCTTCTTAGTGGCGTTCGTTAGAACACTTTTAAATTCCTCATCTGTCGCACCTGAACCTCCAATATTTCCTCCGTGTCTCTGGGCATAGAGATCCCCTACAGCCATAGCCTATATTATGTACGATAACATGAAAATAAAATAGTATTCCTGCAAAATGCTGCCAAATGTTCTATCTTCAATGAAAATCGGTAGCCTACATCAAAAATAAAATTAACGATTGCACTACAGTACGTGAAATGCACTCAAAATGTGAAAATAATAATAGGCCTATCAATCATATTGGAAAGAAAGTGCTCGAGTGGAAAAACGAACGTACATATGTTGCCAGCGAGAACAACCGCATTTTAGATGCAAACATTTTTACATATCGGGAATGGGAATACTCCCCTCCCTAATGCATTTTCCATTGAGTTTGCGTAATACTAGACTGTTAAAACGAAAACTGCTGTTACGCTGAGCTGTAGTAAATTGTTCAAATCACCAATCAATGACGTGACGTGTCTTTTATATACTTTTAAATTAAAACTACATTATATGACTCAATTCTATTCTCTTTATTGACTAATAGTAGTATTTATTATGAGTAATGGAAATTTAAGGAGCTATTGAGCTCAGAAGTGCCAAAATGTAATTTGGGATAACTGTCCGCACCTAAAATCAAAGTGCAAAAATGTTCCAAAAACATATTTTTTTTTATTATAAAACCTTAAATCTACCCATTGGGCTTAATTGTGTGAGTGCATGGCTCCATAAACATATTGTGAGGATTCTGAACTTCATTTCATTTTTATGCGTGAAACACTTTTGTCCCTACATTGAGATTTTAGCTGATGTCATTCAGCATAACAGACATTCAGGAGCAATTTTACACCATAAGGTAGCCATGTGACTGTCATGGTTTGTGGGTTTTTCTTTTCTTTTCCGTTGCGGTTCTCCTCCTGGTTTCCCGATTTAGAATCTATTGGATTTTTTCCACGTTCCGTTCCGGGGTTTGCTTTCCCTCATTATTATACGCCTGCGGGGTATTTAAGTTCCTCACTTCTGCTTCCCCGGTGCTTCTTTGTCATTTGACATTGCATTGAGTCAAGTATAGCCAGGTACTAGCGACCTTGTGATATTAAACGCTGTTTATGTTCACGAGGGACTTGCTATTAGCTTTTATTTCAGGTATAGGTATTATCCATCCTGTTAGCGTTCTGTGCTATTTATTTTATTATTTGCTGTTCTCTCTGAGACAGTTTTTCTTTGTTTCATTTTGGTCGCCCGAACTGATGTGCCGAAGGTGTTCTTTTCTTTGCCAAGTTTCCCGTTCAGGCGATTGTTGGGTTTATCTTGTTGCTATGACGGAATTCAAATTTTATATGATGAATTAATATATTGATGAACTCAAACATAGACGCTATTGTCCACTATGTCACACATGAGTAGGTATAGACTGGGTGGGGGGTTCCTTGTTAAATGGACTTGCTATGGGAAAATAGTGACACTTAGAAACTCCGTATTCGGCAGAAATCATCACGAATCGTCTACCAATAAAGTTAAAACACAGAGTTTGTGATTTCCATGGCTGCAGGAGCAACGAATGTCTCAGTTGAGCAAAATGATGGTGCAGGCAGCATTATCACTAGGCATATTCGCAAAGGGGTTAACGCGAATGGAGCAAGGAAGCTAAGTGGGTCATATACAGAACTTACAAGTGAGAGGATACCTCTTCTTGTCAGTGGTCTGATCCTGTCATTGATCTTAAAACTGAATGTATCCTTCTCAATATTCCACTGGATTCCGAGTGCTCACCCCACTGGTAACTTTTCTCTACCCAGATCCAAGTCTTGTACTAGCTTACCTTTGTCATCATCAGAAAGTGATGCTAAGACTGTCCTGCTGTTATGACCCACTTTGTCAGTTTGAATCCACCTTTAGCACAGGCGTCTTTCAGATCTTTGGTCAAAGTGCTTGCTTTTCTGTAGCTACAGACTTGAGACAGTCATCCACATAAAAATTTAGTCTGATGGTATTGATGACTTCTCTGCTAAAGTTATCTTGATTGTCCTTTGCAGTCCTAACACATATCACATTAACAATAAATATATTCTTAAAAACTGGAAAAAACAATCAAACCTTTCTAACAAAATCACTTCAATTTATTGCATCCACATGGGAAAGATCACAATGTCACTCAGGCAACAACCCTTAGAACGCAATTGTCGCGAGAATATGGAACCTATTCTGACCTAGCTACTTAAACATAGACCACAACATTTAGGGCACACTGCGATGCTCTCTGATTCTTTCCACACATCTAACACAGATCGGATGTAGCCTAATTGTTCAACGCGTACACACAAGTGAAGCACATGGTAGACTAGGCTATCTTATTATTTGAGATGGGGGGG